>BPLR01020017.1:0-80066 GCA_021605095.1 Caerostris extrusa
TATATATGATTAAACTATAAAGTCCCACAAAATACATTTTGCTGGAAGAAAAAATAAAAAGTGCGAGCTAAAAACGTTTTGTCTCATAAAAATTGGATCAGCAGATTTCTTTGAGATGACCATTTTCTGCCACATTCTCCAATAAAAAGCCGGGCATAAAAAGTGTATTGGGGAAATGTCTATGCGGAAGAACAGGGCGTAAGTTGAGAATGTTCAACAATTTTTCATCCAGCTACTCAGGTCAAAAAGCACAATAAAATCCCATCTACCCGATGTGCAGTGGAAAATAAAAAAAAAAAAAAAAGTTAAAATTCTGCAGATAGTGTTAGAGGATGGGTAATAGCTGTCTATAGTTTACAGCGTCAACTAAAATGAGATTTATTGGCATTTATCTCAAAAAAAGGCTACAATTACGCCAAATGTCGATTTATAAAAGAGGTCAAAAAGGACTTTCTAAGCATTTAAGGGGAATTTCAGATGATTGGATTTTAATGATAACAGTTGTGTCTCTAAAATATTTGGCAGATCTTTTAAAACATTGACGACATTATTGACTCAGTTAAAAAACCAAAACTGAAAATTACAACGAATCTAGCAAATCTATTTGTATAAATTGTTTTAAAAGAGTGTAAAACATTTAGTTGGATTTAAAATTTTTAAAATTCTCGAAATTAAATAATAGAATTTTAATGTTGGTTTGCTACAATTTTTTGTAGGAAATTTTTTTATTAAAAATTTTTAATAATTAAATAATTGATTAATTCATTATCTTTCAAAATGGGTCATTTTTAAAATGAAATATGTTTTCTTCGGCTTACAACAGGCCAAAGCCCCAACTGCAAATTTTTAAAGTGGAGACCATTACAGATAAAAAATTTGAACCCGAAATTTTACGGAGTAGGCATTTTAAGCCTGACGCACAATAGTCAAAAGAAACTGATTTAATCTGTTACGTTGTTGAAGATCTACGGTTTATGGATTCCGAACCACGACAATCATCCATGGTATCACCAGGACTCGAACCCGAAACCTGTCGCACCGAGAAACTGAGTTACATACATCACTTCACCGCCGGGACTCGTGAAATTATGCCTGTCATATATAGTCCATATATACAAATAGATTTAATGATCGAGATAAAATGATAATAAGCACGTCAAATATTAAACACGAAAAATATTGACACGTTAAGCATTAAAATTTGGTACTCTAAAAGCCATTTAATACTTACTAGATTAAATATGAATTTTATACTCTACTAAAATATATGATTAAACTTTAAAGTCCCACAAAAATACATTTTGCTGGAAGAAAAATAAAAGTGCGAGCTAAAAACGTTTTCTCTCATAAAAATTGGATCGCAGATTTCTTTGAGAGGACCATTTTCTGCCACATTCTCCAATAAAAAGCCGGGCATAAAAGTGTACTGGGGAAATGTCTATGCGGAAGAACAGGGCGTAAGTTGAGAATGTTCAACAATTTTCATCCAGCTACTCAGGTCAAAAGCACAATAAAATCCCATCTACCCGATGTGCATAAAAAATAAAAAAAAAGTTAAAATTCTGCAGATAGTGTTAGAGGATGGGTAATAGCTGTCTATAGTTTACAGCGTCAACTAAAATGAGATTTATTGGCATTTATCAAAAAAGGCTACAATTACGCCAAATATCGATTTATAAAACAGGTCAAAAAGGATTTTTTAAGCATTTAAGGGGATTTCAAATGATTGATTTTAATGATAACAGTTGTGTCTGTAAAAATATTTGGCAGATCTTTTAAAACATTGACGACATTACTGACTCAGTTTAAAAAACCAAAACTGAAAATTACAACGAATGTTAGCAAATATCTATTTGTATAAATGATTTTAAAGAGTGTAAAACATTTAGTTGATTTAAAATTTTTAAAATTCTCGAATTTAATTAATAACAATTTTAATGTTGGTTTTTCAATTTTTGTGAATAAAACTTTTTAATAAGTAAATAATTGATTAATAGCTTCAAATATGCCATTTTAAAATGTAATGCAGCTGGCAAACACTTAGATAGTTGTCTTTGATGCCTTACGGTAAGCGCTGCACCGACGTTACTTAATTAGCACAACAATGGAGGTGCGTATAGCTTGAAGCCTAAGCGCACGCGGAGTAACAATACCCCCGCAACGCTTTACGATCATGTTAGACCGTGGATTACCGAAATGGTCCATGGCATCGCCGGGACTCGAACCCGAAACCTGGGGCACCGAGAACCAGAGTGCTAGTCAATCAGCTATTATATATATATATATACAAAGACTTAAAAATGAAAATGATAATAAGCACGACAAATATTGTTGAAAAGACACATTAAGCATTAAATTTCACTACTCTAAAAGCCATTTAATACTTACTAGATTAAATATGATTTTATAGATTTTGCTGGAAGAAAAATATAAATGCGATTTAAAATTTTAGTTGGATTTAAAAAATTAAAAAATTCTTGGAATTTTGGATTTAATTAATAACCAATTTTGATGTTGGCCATTTTCTACAATTTTTTGAATAAAAATCGATCAAAAGTGTACAAAATGTCTTTAAAAAGAAGGCAAGTAATATTTTTTTTGAGAATGTACCAAAAGCCTTTTCATCCGTTACTCAGGTCAGAAACACATATAAAATAAAATCTTTTCCCATCTACATCAATTAGTCCAGGAAGTAGTCAATCAAAAAAATAAAAAAAATTTAAAATTCGGCACAATGAAGGTGTTTTGCCAAGATAATCATGTCAGTTATTGCTCTGAAATTTGCTACTCCTATTGTATTTACAGCTACAGCTTATTGTATTGTATTTCATTGGCTTTTTTAGTCATAAAAAAAAAATTACGCTAGTACATAGCGAAGGTGTTTTTGCCAAGATAAACAGGTCAAAAGGGACTTGCTCTGAAAGCATTTAAAGGGATTTCAGCTACAGCTGATTTGTTTTAATGATACATCAATTGTGTCTCTAGAAATAGTCAAGAAAATTTGACAGATGCTTTTAAAATATTGATAATCATGTCAGTTATTGACTTTGAACTGAAAAGCTATCCAATATCTATTTACAGCTACTACATCAATTATTTTAAAAGAGTCATGTCAAATCATTAAGAAAATTTGGAAAGTCATACAGTATTAGTACACATCTGGGAAAGGTGTTTGCCAAGATAATATGCCAGTTATTGCTTGAAATTTGCTACTCACTCTATTGTATTTAGCAATTCTTTGTGTATAAAACTTCAATTTAAGTAGTCATGTAAATAATTTGGAAATTACAGTATGCTAGTACACATCTGTGAAGGTGTTTGCCAAGATAATCATCCAGTTATTTTTCTAATGTATTTACAAACAGCTTAGATTATTGTATTTACAGCTACTACATCAATTCACCGAGTAGTCATGTCAATTAGTCAAGAAAGATTTGGTGCGTATTTAGTACACATCTGTGAAGGTGTTTGCCAGATAATCATGTCAGTTGTGCTCTGAAATTTGCTAGACCTATTGTATTTACAGGTTTACAGCTTATTGTATTGTATTTACAGCTACTACATCAATTAGTCCAGGAGAGTAGTCATGTCAGAATTAGTCAAGAAAATTTGGAAAGTCATACAGTATGCTAGTACACATCTGTGTGGTGTTTGCCAAGATAATCATGTCCAGTTATTTGCTCTGAAATTTGCTACTCTATTGTATTTACAGCTACAGCTTATTGTATTGTATTTACAGCTACTACAAATTAGTCCAGGAAGTAGTCATGTCAGAATTAGTCAAGAAAATTTGGAAAGTCATACAATATGCTAGTACACATCTGTGAAGGTGTTTGCCAAGATAATCATGTCCAGTTATTGCTCTGAAATTTGCTACTCCTATTGTATTTACAGCTACAGCTTATTGTATTGTATTTACAGCTACTACAAATTAGTCCAGGAGAGTAGTCATGTCAGAAAGTCCCAAAAAAAAGTCATACAATATTTTACATCTGTGAAGGTGTTTGCCAAGATAATCAAAGTTTCGAGCTAATTTGCTACTCTATTGTATTTACAGCTCCTCAAGCTTATTGTATTGTATTTACAGCTACTACATCAATTAGTCCAGGAGAGTAATGTCAAGAATTAAGAAAATTTGGAAAAATAAAATATGCTGGTACACATCTGTGAAGGTGTTTGCCAAGATAATCATGTCCAGTTATTGCTCTGAAATTTTGCTACTCCTATTGTATTTACAGCTACAGCTTATTGTATTAATATTTACAGCTACTACATCAATTAGTCCAGGAGAGTAGTCATGTCAGAATTAGTCAAGAAAATTTGGAAAGTCATACAATATGCTAGTACACATCTGTGAAGGTGTTTGCCAAGATAATCATGTCCAGTTATTGCTCTGAGAAATTTGCTACTCCTATTGTATTTACAGCTACAGCTTATTGTATTGTATTTACAGATACTACATCAATTAGTCCAGGAGAGTAGTCATGTCAGAATTAGTCAAGAAAATTTGGAAAGTCATACAGTATGCTAGTACACATCTGTGAAAGGTGTTTGCCAAGATAATCATGTCCAGTTATTGCTCTGAAATTTGCTACTCCTACGCTGAGAAAATCACATGGAATGGGATTATCCATTAAGAAACTGCAAATTTTCCCTATTACTGAGTTAGAAATAATTTCACGATATCTGGTCTTAAACCCAGCTGCAATGTAGTTCTCTTAATACTATGGTAAACTAGCTATATAATTCTATTAATGCGATGGTAATCTAGTATAATTCTATTAACATGTGCTATTAACTGTATGCTATTAATTTAGCTGTAATAATTATCTAATCTATAGAGGGATTGGTTGAGGAAAGTGGGATCCGGTCTTAGTAAGGGTATCTATGAACTGCCTTCTATCAAGGAATCCATCAAAAGGCATTCAAGAACAGAACTATTTTTTGAAGGCATAACAGAAAAATAATGGCCTGTGAATCGATTAATAAATCGAATCGAATAATATAAGTGAAATAATATAAATAGTGAATAATATAAAGGAATGGAATCGAATAATAGTGGCTTGTGAATCGATAAATATTACAATGTTCTGTTCTTTTCTGTTAGCGATTTCTGCCAATGCGGCAGCCACTTCACCATCAAAATTTATACGAATCGCACCAACGGCCCTGTTGAGATTAAAGTCCCTGGAGTAAACCAGGTAACAGAATATAGGTAATATTACAGCCCTTCAATAGACAGAATCTCAAAAATTATTGCATTTACATTACAAATTAATGACCGACTTGACATGAGTAACCAGTGTAAAGGATGACAAAGTTTCTTATCTGATAGCAACATGTGTTGCTGCTAACTAACTTTGTATAAACAAGAGTGTGATAGTATGTTAGCATTTCTCATCGATAATCAGAATATCTAATGGTGCCAGAGTGTCCTGGTAAATTGTGGATTAAGAGTCTGAAAAAAAAGGGTGCTTGGTTCGAGACATAACAAGTTAGGCCGAATAAATGTTTCTATGTTTTTGCTGCAGATGGGCACGACAAATGCATCCGACAATGTCATTTTGTAATTCTCGATCAGGGATAGATGGACGCAGCCTGATAACCAATTGGCTAGCGCTCTGATCATTGGTACCCCAGGCTTCAGGTTTGAATCCTGGTGAAGGCATGGATGTTTGTTAGTGATTCGAATCCCACATTACATTGTACGTACAGGACTAATTAGACTAAATTTTGTACAAAATGGCCGTAGAGCGACAAACCAAACCACAGAAAGATGATAAAGGATGTGATCAGCTCATTACACTAGCGGCCTGTTGGGCAATTGGCCAGAGATATGGCCTTTGGTACCAAAGGCTTCAGGTTTGAATCCTGGCGGCGGCTGTCCTGTTAGTGGTTCAGAATCCATGTTAATCTGTAGGTCCCTGATTTAATTAGTCAAATGTGTGCATAAAATGGCAGTAGCGACAAACCAGGCTCACTGCACTTAGCTTCCTCAAGTGGTTCCTTTACATATTTCAGCAGAAAAATTTCATCACACATTTCAAAAACTGCAATAAGTTATCTTACCTCTAGAAACAATGTAGTACAGAATCTGTAAAGCTATCCGGTAGATCCGGATTTTCTTGATTTTTCCTGTACGATACACAAATGGGACTTTTTGAAACTAAAAGTCATCTCATAAATACCATTTTCTCAGAGTTATCGGTGGTTTTTCGTGGCTTGTAGAACATGAGGTATTCAAGAGAAAAGAAAAATTTATAAAAAAATATATAAAAATGGACCTTTAAAGCGTTTGGTTGGTTTTTATACGTAGAAATCCCTTTACATAATTGAATTTAATTGATAACAATCACAAAAAGTGTTTACCACAACAACTTTGGTGTTAATATATTTGCTGATCTATAAAAACATAGATAAAATGGCTACGACTTAACAAGCAGATAAATGAAATTAAAAATAAGTCGTTAGATCTTCTAAGGTCTCGTTAAATTGTGCAGGACTTTACGATAAGAGCTTTGATGAGAGGCTTAAAAGATTCCAATTTGAAGTAGTTCTTCTTAAGTTTTAACTGCAGTTTGTTTTACTCCACAAAAGTGTTCTAAAATGGCGATAAAATCGAGGTAGAGCCATTGAGCCGGGAACTTAGATGGGTGGTGATTGATTACATATCCAGTAGTGATTGTACTCTTTTCAATTTTTGGTTTCGAAAATAATTAGTCAACTCTTTTAAAACGAAATTAAAACCGTGGACCTCTAAAAAGAACAAGGCTCACGACATCAACGAACATTGAAGGACATTGAAAAATTTACGAATCTCGCCTTTTAATTAAACTGGAGGAGTTAAAGTAAAGGAAGAAGTCCCTTGACATTTGCTGTGGAAATAATAATAAAAAGAGAAACACTCTTCTCTTGATTAATTGGCGAGCCAAACCAAACTAAGCGAAGAAAAATGATGTTGGTAGTTTGATTTTAGATCTGTGGGCAAATTAATGACTTGTTAGACAAGCCTGGAGCAATTTTTATTTCTAGTTTTATCAACAAGTTGGTTGTTTTACAAGAGTATTGTGTAATGCCAAATATTAGCACGAAGGATGACAGAGTGCTAATAAGCAAGTGCTGTCATGTGCATAATCAAATTAGATAATCAAGACATGGACATAATCTTCCAAAGAGCTTCCTAATTAATGCAGAATAATTCGATCCTGATTTAATATTCAAATGAACTACTCGTACTACTAAGATGTAATAATATAACATGAAGCACAGAGATAATGCATTTATCTTAGATGTAATCAATTTTGGTTTTAAATATTAAAATTGATGAACAAGATCCATTCTTAGAATATAAATTCAGAATTAGTAATAAATATTCTGTCAATTATTATATGTTAATTTGGCTCTGGTTTCAATGTCCTGGCATAATCAAATACAGCTCATTATTCCGAAACTTGCAAAGATGTAACTAAATAACTTCATATGAAGTTACAAAAAGCATTGAGCAGTATTTAATAATTTTCCATTGTTAAATGTATATTGTAATTAGTATCTGAGATGGCATAAATACAAAGTGGAAGTTATAAATTATCATAGAGATTGCAACTGTATGAAATAAAAATATTGCAATTTCAATTAAATTGGATTCCTACAATCTACATGATGTGTAGCAACTCTACTTTTAATTATTTGCTTTCATGTTTTGTGCAAGGAAATATGATACCTATTATGCTATATATTGCTGTCATCCAAAATGCAGTACAATGAAGGAAATTTCCAAAAATTATGAAATTTACACCATTTGTAAATCACGATATCATATGTAAATGATTAGCATGTCAGGGTAAAAGCACATCATGGACATCTGAAACATCCTCTACAAAGACTATATAGGGAAATATATCATTTCTGAGTCATGTATTCTGTATCTTGGAATCTGTTGCCATGTCTTCCTTTCTTCGCATATTGCTATATCCCATTACAGTAGTGTTGGATCATACTCAGTGTTCAACAACTCTTCTTCCCCACCAGATTTGATAGCTGCTTTGATATTCCCATATTCTCAATTCTTTCGTCCATCGAATTCGTTCTGGTTGATGATTAGGAAACCGGCTCAGTTGATTGGCTTAGTATATACCACCCGCTGCTGTGGCAGATCAACTTTGACAAAGCGCCGAAACACTATGGTATGACATACCCAAATACATACCCTAAGTCTCTTTCATGTAGAGTCGAGGCGCGTAGCAGCAGTTATTGCCATCAATAGTGACCATTAGAGAACCATTCCATTAGGTAACTATTTGCCCTCTTACTTTAGCTTTTTTTTTTTTCCTACACTAGTACATAGATATAATGGACCAGATGGAAAATCATTAAAATAATGAACTTTATAGAATGTAACGAATATTTAATCCTCCCAAGAAACGCATGAAATACAAATTGAATTCGCCGCCTCCATTTTATCACTCTCAACATAAATATTTTATTCTTATAAAATGAAAGCCGTCATAATATATTGTATATCCCATTGTCATATATTATGACCATTTTATCACCATTATTTATTACTTATGCATTGTGTACTTCTCGTTTCATTTATGGTTATGCCAGTTGCATAATTTTATGTCAGTTACATAGCTAGTGTTATGCTAGTTACATAGTTAGTGTTATGTCAGTTATATAGTGTTATGTTAGTTACCATAGAGTATTTTTTTCTATATTATAATTCGTTGTTTTCTATTTCTGTAGTTTAAGTTTATTTTATAATTATTTTTCCGACATCAGACTTTTTAATTAAGGGGTAAATAGCATTTGTATACAGAGGGTAAGGTGTGGGATAAAGAAAAAATAAAGCGATAAAACTATTGATCTCTTTGGGTCCCTCAACCAGAAGTGGAATTTAATTTTAATTATTTCACTTTTGTATATTTTTAGTAATCATTAGTTAATAAAATTTAAGTTTGTTTTTGATCTAGTAAAATTTGGCTTTTTGATTTTTTTCCTTCTTGGTACCGCATTTTGGATATTCAACAATATATTTAATCAGCTTTATAAATATTTATATTATAGCAGCATATTTAATCAGTATAATATTAGCAACTGTGTCCAAAAAGTAAGACCAATTTTCAACTTAAAATTCCGGGGCTTTCAATTTTTTTCCTTTTTTAGGTTGCTGACACTGTCCTCCGTGACATCTGTGTGAAATTTGACGTCAAACTATTCAATAGTGTTTGAGGGACGCTTGGCTTTGTGAGACGCTAAAACTGATTCCGGTGATTTTTGAATTATCTGAATTAATTCAGCAAAGAACTTGCATTAAATTTTGATTGCGGAAACCTATAGAATTTTGCAGAAGACAATCGGTGAGCATTCCTATATCAGAAAGAAATGTTTAGTTTAGAAGTGGTATAAATAGTTAAAAGAAGGCTGAGAACGCGTTGAAGACGAAGAGCCCTCTGGTCGACCATCAACCTCAACTGACGAAGTTCCCGTCCAAAAATTAAAGATTTGATGCTTACAAACCGTCGATTTACAATTGGAGACCTTGCTGATGATGTTGAAATTTCAAATTCCATTTTGGTTCTCAAATGCGTCAAATTTCGATTGGTACCGAAAACACTGAATGCGTCAGCTCACCCTGCATTGATTCTTTGTAACCGTTTCGCCAAAAATGAAACCCATATCGTTCCACAACCACCGTATTCATAACGAGCGACGATGGTTTCATTTTCTAAACTCAAAAGATTCAACGTGAATCGCTGCGCACTGTGAAGACCATCCCTGTCGATGACTTATTAGCATGCATTGAGATTGGAAAATAGTTGCATTGTGTCCGGAGGGGATTACTTTGAAGGCGATGGAATAAATTTGGAAGAAAAATAAAGAGTTTGTGAAAAAAAAATAGTTGGTCTTGCTTTTTGGGCACAATAGCTTAAAAAGATAATATTATAACGTACTGATTTAAATTATATAAAATATTTCATAAATAATATGTACCAATTATATTTGTTGTTGCTTGTTGCAAAAAAAATGTAATTATTTAAAATTAAAAAAACTTAAATTTAGAATTATGTGTATATATTAACAAGTAATATAGACTATAATGGCATGTGAAAGAAATTCTTTTTTATATTACCCCATAAAATTTTTGTATTTTTCACGTAAAACCGGATTAAATACTATTTTTTTAATTATATTTTTAAAAATGTAAATATGATGCCAAAATAATTTAATAAATAACTTTCAAAATTCAAAATATTTTAACGTTTTAACGTCACATATATTGCCATGTTATTCTCTTGTGTAAAATTATTTTAGAGTGTTAATTAATAAAAAAAATAATAATTTATTATTTAATAAATGAATTTCTAAATTATTAATATAATTGAGTCAGGGAAACATTAGTTATAAATCTCATAGGATAAATAAATGGAAGTTTTGCTCTGAAACTGCAATTGATGGTTTCATTTTGTAATCATCATAAAGAAATATATTATAAAAGTGTTTGCAGAATAAACATCACTTAATTATTTAAAATGATATTTAATTAAGATAATTAAAATTTAAAGCATACGTATAATTATTTTCAAACTGTTAATTGATTTTATTATTTTTGCACCCTAATGAATTAATGAAGAGTAATGGGGCAAAAACAGACAAATATACTTTAGAAAGAGGACTAAACTTTTAGTATAAAGACAAAAAACGAGCTATGTATAATAAATAAAAAACTAATTCTTGTTTATGCCTTTTCTTTATAAACGAAATGTTTTTTTAAATTAATTTTGCAAAAATTGTGTTTCGAGTTCTTGAGTATCCCCTCACTTGACTTTTTTTATCCAATGAGAATTACTTTAAAAAAGTATTTATCTGAATCAAAACTAAACTATATGCACAAAAAAAAATGTTTTGACATTATTGATCACAAACGTTTTATCTTATCAATTTTTGACATGTTGTTTCTTATCCCTTTGGTCGACAGTAACATCTAGACTAATCCATGAACTCCTGTATTCTCATGGAAGAAGGGAGGGAGTGGGCAGTTTCTTTCGTGATGGAGCACGCATAGGTAGAAGTCTGACTTGGCTCTCTTTCGCTGAATAAGTAGGCCAGTTCTTTCCAGAAAAACTACCCAGCATTTGCATATCGCATGAGAGAAAACCCAGATAACTCCTACCAGGTAGTACGACTAACGCGGCAAGATGCTGAACATCACAAACGCCATCGAGAATCCTCGTTTTTTTTAAAAAGTATCTTTAAAAAAGCAACCAACGGATTAAACCTCAGCTCACCAGCTGCGCTTGTTGCCACTGAGCCACAAGTCCATGAATCCCAGTATTCTCATGAAAGGAGGGATGGAGAAGGCAGCTTCAGTTGGGATGGAGCACCCGTAGGTAGAAGTCTAACTTGGCTCCGTGCCACTGAAAATGTAAGGCTGTGCCTTCCGGGAGAACTACCCCGCATTTGTGTATCATATGGGAGAAAAACCGGAAAACTCTTACCAGGTAGTGTGACCAAGGAGGTAACATGCTAAGCATCACAAACGCCCTAGAGACTCCTACTTTTTTGAAGCAGTTTTACAACAGAGCCGCCAGCGGATTGAAACTCAGCCTAAATGCTCATCTGCTGCACACGTTGCTATTGAGCCAATAGTACAACATTTTTGTCATTAATGCTGGCGATAAAAATATATTATGTATTTTTTTATCACTGTATGTTTAACAGGCCTGAACGGCCAAGTGTCTAGCGCTTTGGCGCTCGGTACCGCAGTTTCGGATTCGAATCCCGGTGGTGCCTGGGTTGTTTGTAGTGGTTCGGAATCCATTTAAGTCGTAGGTCTCAGTCACATATGACTGTAGATTGTCACAGATCCCAGTCAGACTTATTTCTGTGCAAGGATGACACGCAAAAGCGTGAAGCGTTTAATGTGGTGTGGTGTAGTAATAGCAGTGGTAGTCAGACTTATCACCCACATCATTCCCAAACTGTATAGGGACAATTAGCTCTATGCCACTCACTGCAATGGGGTGTGTTTTAGTAATAGTAGAAGTAGTAGTATGTTTAGTATCACATTCATTGAACGAATGTATTTTCCAACCTATAAGCCATATCTCTATGCAAAAAAAGAATTAAATTTCTGACTAAAAACAATTTTTTGTTAACGATTATTACTTAAAATTTCTAAAAGAACCTTTTTAAGTGCTTTTAATATATTTGATTTCAAATAAAAATGTAATAACTATACACGCATGCCCATTGCAGTTTTCAAATAGAATAAAATATTTATTTAAAGTTTAAAAAGGCAGATAAAAGCTATTTATTTAATGATTAACTACTACTTAAATGATGAAAAAACTCACCAACTGAATATGAGCACGATGGTTCTTTTCCGAAGACCTTGAGCTCTGAAAAGTTCTTTGTTGCTTCCTTCTGTGTCTTGGGTTCGTTCTTGTGCTCTCTCAAGCTTCTCTCCAGCACAAATTTCCGCTACAAGTAACAAACATCAATAAGATTTTTTCCCAATTAGTTGATTCAAATAAAACAGGTAATACATAAAAAAAAAATTTAAGTAAATTCCTACTTAGGTCAACAAAGAAAAATTTTAGTTTAGTTACTATTTATTAAATAATTACAATTAATCTATATATACATACGACATTTGTATATAATATTAGCTGTTTATTTGTATTTTCCATTTTGTTCCCTTCTTGACTCAGACTAGAACCCAGAATGAAAAAAGAATCTGAAAAGAAATTTTTTTCCAGCGATCTACACGCTTCGCCATTGACGGCATTTATTCCTAAATTTATAGCCTGCTAAATATCTTATATAAGAGAAATTTTTTTCTCCCATATAAAACTAAAATTGATTGATTAAATTTAATTAATAAATTAATATTTGAAAAAACTGTATTAACATCAAGTGTCATCCACTGCAAGTCTAAAAAATGTATTTGAACTTGAGTGGAGGAAAAAAAGTATTTTATTAATGATTTAAAATTTGAACAAAATACAAAAATATATATAGGGAGAGTGTGAACTAATAGTAAGAATTGAAAAACACTTTTTTAATTAAAGAAATCAAAATAGTCTTAAACAATTTTCGACAACTTATAATTATTTTCCTTATAACGTTAAGAAAATGTTCTTTTTAAATATTAAATTGAATACGGTCTAATAAATTTATTTTAATTATTTTTATTAAAATCATTCCATAATTGATTTTTTTGTATAAGTTTTTTTAAAAACAATATTTGTGATATTTTTTCCTATATTTTATCAATTATAAATATTAATGAATGCTTATAATGTGAAAAACATAAAAATATAATTGTATATAATGGGAAAATTGAATATAAAATTTAATGTACTGGTTTACAAATTGTAAAAGACATATAATGAATTTTAATAAATTTGAAAAGTTCTCTTTATATATATAATGTGAATTAATTAATTATATAAATAAATATAATCATAACTCCAAAGAAATTAATTCATATTAAGAAATTCAAAGAACTTGTAACTTTTTTTGATTGAATTTTGATAGTTAATAATGAATTATTTAAAACTGTCTGAGATTCTTATTAAAAATCAGATGCAAAATTTGCCGTTTTTCTGATAATTCAATTGAATTATTCTTAGGAAATTAAGATACAAAGTTCAATGTTGAGAGATTTCTATTAAAATGTGTAATTTTATATTATATATATATATTATATATAATTGTCTTATATATATTTTGTATCTGATTAAAATATTCAAAAAGCATCTTAATTATTTTTTATCTGAATTAACATTAAAGTGCTCATTAATTTCTTGGAAAGATTTAAGAATATGAATAGCTAATAAGTAACTAAAAGAAACAAAATATAAGAAACTAAATATGAAAAAAAGTTTTTTAATCAGTGAAATGTTGATGCCTTATGATTACTCGTATTTTGCAATTAACTTCTGAAATATTTCGTTTAATTCTTCAACAATATGTTTCACATTTTAAACATGCTGTTTCACGCATGAGACGGCTTAATCAGATATTTATAATTCCTTTCTCACATTTACACTTCTCTCTTTGTTATGTTAAATTATTACTGGTAAATTAGTGTTTGTTGATGTTAACTTATTTATTACACAACTTCAACTTCTAAAATTTTTATATAAATCTAATTTTTCTAATTTCTATTAGTGGGCTATTTATAGTACATGTTTGCTTGCTAGTCGGCAAAATTACTAGAGTTCAAAACTTTTGATGGCTTATGATTATTTTGCAATTAACTTCTGAAATATTTCGTTTAATTCTTCAACAATATGTTTCACGTTTTAAACAAGTTGCAACAAGCATGAGGTCTGATTAATCAGATAAATATCCTTTCTTTCTCACAATTATATTTTTGCTTTACAGCTGTAATGTTAAATTAATGTTTGTTGATGTAAACTTACTTAGTATGCAATTTTGAAAATTTTTTTCACTAAATCCATTTTTTTTTTTCTATTTGGGGACCAGTTATACTACATGTTTGCTTGCTAATAGGCCAAAACGTGTGGTGATAACCACTACTTTGATAAACAAGTACAGTAAAGCGTGATAGTGGCAGTTTTACATGGGCAATCAGTCCTCTTAGCAGAGGGGCTTTTTCAATCACGAAACACAAATGCAAAGCAATTGCACAAAAATGTCTTTTTTTCATGTTCTTCTATAGGCCGTGATCTGTATATGCGTAAGTTATGCGCGAGTAGCCCAAAAAAAAAACAAGTTGAAGGACTTGTAACAGATTTCCTTTTGAACTGAATCTAATTTTCATGGAGGAACTGATACCAAAGTTTTCGGCATATCGTTAGACTTATTAAAATGTCTTGAAGAATTAGCTTATGATATCCTCATGTCCATGTATCCGAACGCCAATCATCTTAATGAATAGAGTAAACGATTTCACCTAGACATTGCCAACATTATCTTCAAAAATCATTAATAAAAGGGTGATATTCAGTTTCATCTAAATGTGCCCAATTTTAGAAAAAAGCACTGCACATTATTTTGTTAAAATTAGTTATGTGCTTTAATATAAACCCTATTTTTAATTTTCATTATTTATTCTTTTAATATTGAGTGTGAAAAAGCAGACTATACACTAAATTTAAAAGCTCATGTACTGTCAGTGTTCCATAATTAAGTTTTTTTCTTTTCGATGAGAAAGCACACATGCTTTTTTTTTTTTCTGGTTCTTGCATATATTTTGATACGAGTACAGTACAGCAGAGTTTTAATGGTACATCATCAATTTTTCTGATTGTATATATTGTTTTTGTTGACTAATCCCCTGATTCATCTGGACACTCTAAACCTCCCGCATGGGCACAACATGGTTAAGGCTACTCATGGAAGAGAGGCAGCATCAGTTGTGAGGAAACACATGTAGGTAGAAGTCTAACTTAACTCCGTATCGCTGAAGTTGGAGGACAGCGCCGACTTTAGAAAGAACTACCCCGTATTTGAATATCGTATTGGAAAACTCGGAAAAACTCCCACCAGATAGTCTAACTAACGAAGCCAGATTCTGAACATCGCAAACACCTTCGAGTCATCGATTGGAGTCACCAGCGGATTCAACCTCAGCCCAACGTTCATCAGCGACGTACGTTGCCACTGAGCCACGAATAAGGCCATAAATGAAGATATTGTAAATATTAATGAATGCATGCTTTAATGCTTACCCAAATAACACCCCTAATGCTAACCAGCATTGTCACTGAGCCACGAGTCGGTCTTCAGGTAAGTACTCGCAAATTATAAAAGAAACTATCATAAATAATGTAATTAAACTAAAGCAATCTTATATACCAAATTCTGCAAAATCTCATTAATATATAAAACTACCTAGCAGCTCAAAAATTCATTTTGGCACAAAAAAATAATATCTAATCATATTTTACAATTAAAAACGTTTCCTTTAAACATTGAAATCATCTATTGAATTTTTAAATAACCCTTTTAGTTTGTACTTAAAAAAATATTGATCCACAAAATCGCAAACCTATCTCCAAACTCCGAAAACCCTTCATACAGAAATCTGCAGATCTACCAACCACATAGAAGAAAAAAACTGTCTCCTCCCTACTTGCTCATCTCTCAACGATGGTCTCACTCCTCCATTATGCAAGGAACACGTCAAACGGGTTGGCTAGCTCTGCCGTGGACTTCATTACTCTGACATGACGCCAAAGCAGAAGAGCTCCTTGACGGTCGCAGCGTCATATTTTATGCATCGAAAATGACTAGGTGCCTTGTTTTCGTTCCCTGGCTTTTATGAAGATAATGTACTTATTCGGCGCTGTCGAAAATCTCTTTGTTGGAAATGTGTTCATGATTGAAGAGTCGCTGTGTGATGTGGTTTATTAGGTTCCTCTTCAGACAGTCGGGCGTTTTGAGGCCTAAGTGGATGTGAAATGTTTATGTGGAATATGGACTGAGAAAGTATTTTGATTTTCGAATTTTGTGAATTATGCATTGACTGAGGCAGAAAAATTTGTATCACGTTAAGCCTATTAAACTATTATAATAGAAACGATTTTTTTTTTTTTTTTTTTTTTTTTTTTGCATATTTATTGTTGTTTTGAGAAATTTTTGAAGATTTTCTACAGTTTTCTGTAATAATTATTAGGATTCAAAAAATGGGAATTACGTATTCAGATTTTAATCAATTTGCCAATTTAAAATTTTTATCAATTAATTAGATAAATATTTTTTTTGAATAGGTTTATTTAATTTTTTTTTTTTTTTATTTCCAATGGAAAGGCAAGTACAAGCCTTGCTTATACTTGCCTTGTATTATAATAAAAATAACAAGGAAAAAATATGAAAGAATAAACGTTCAAAAATACAAAAGATGACCGAAGTCATTGCCTTAAGAGATTTCTCGCAAGCCATTTTGAATAAGTAAATATTAGGGGAAAAAAATGTAGTAAAAAAATAAACAGACTGTCTGTTGGCAAAAGCATTAGAATGATTTTTCGCTATATGGCCCCTTAAAGAGAAACTATATATGAGGGGATAAAATTTGTACATGTTTGAAGCCTATTTCCTGCAATACTATTTTTAACATGATTTTTCTTCATACTTAATACATACATATAAATTTATTACCTAGCTGTTCAAAAATTAATTTTGGCACACACAAAAAATAATACATAATTTATTTTTCAATTAAAAACGTTTTCTTTAAACTTTGAAATCATCTAGTGAATTTTGAAATAACCCTTTCACTTTGTACAAAAAAAAATATTGATCCACTGAATCTCAAACCTATCCCCAAACTATCGAAACTCTGTCATACAGATATCTCCAGATCTAAGTCCAGAGAAGAAAATAACTGTCTCCTCCTAATTGCTCATCTCTCAACGGATGGTCTCACTCCTCCATTATGCAAGGGAACACGTCAAATGGGTTGGCAAGCTCTTCCATGGACTTCATTACTCTGACATGACGTCAAACCAGCAGAAGAGCTCCTTGACGGTCGCAGTGTCATATTTTATGCATCGAAAATGACTCGGTGACTTGTTTTCGTTCCCTGCCTTTTATGAAGATAATGTACTTATTCGTCGCTGTCGAAAATCTTTTTGTTGGAAATGAGTCCATGATTGAAGAGTCGCTGTGTGATGTGGTTTATTAGGTTCCGCTTCAGACAGTCGGTCGTTTTAAGGCCTAAGTGGACGTGAAATGTTTATGTGGAATATGAACTGAGAATGCTGGAAAGTATTTTGTTTTTGAATTTTGTGAATTATGAATTGACTAAGACATATAAAAAGTTGTGTCATGTTAAGCCTACCAAACTATTATAATAGTACTGATTTTAATTTTTTTTTTTTTTTTTTTTTTTTTGCTTATATTTATTATTGTTTTGGGAAATTTGAAGATTTTCTCACAGTTTTCTAATAAATATTAGAATTCAAAAAATGGGAAATATGCATTCAGATTTTAATCAATTTTCCAAATTAAAATTTTTATCCATCAATTTGATGAATATTTTTTGAATAACTTTATTTAATTATTTTTTTACTTCCAATGGAAAGGCAAGTTTAAGAAAAAAAAATAATGACAAAAATAAAAATAACAATTGAAAAATACAACGGAATAAACGTTCAAAAAATACAAAGATGACCGAAGTCATTGCCTTAAGAGATTTCTCGCAAGTCATTTTGAATAAGTAAACATTACGGGAAAAAAAATAAACAACAGATTTTTGGCAAAAACATTAGAATGATTTTTTTCGTTATATGGCAACCTTAAAGAGAAACTATATCTGAGGGGATAAAATTTGTACATGTTTGAAGCCTATTTCCTGCAATACTATTTTTAACATGATTTTTCTTCATACTTAATACATACAGATATATTTATTACCTAGCTGTTCAAAAATTCATTTTGGCCCCACCAAAAAGTAATATTTAATCATATTTTCAATTAAAAACGTTTTCTTTAAACTTTGAAATCATGTAGTGAATTTTTAAATAACCCTTTTAAGTCTAAAAAAAAATATTGATCCACTGAATGTCAAACCTATCCCAAACTCTCGAATGCCCTTCATACAGAAATCTGCAGATCTACCAACCACAGAGAAAAAAAAGTCATCCCTTCCTAATTGCTCATCTCTCAACGGATGGTCTCACTCCTCCATTATGCAAGGGAACACGTCAAACGAGTTGGCAAGCCCTGCCATGGACTTCATTACTCCGGCATGACGTCAAACCAGTAGAAGAGCTTCCTGACGGTCGCAGCGTCATATTTTATGCATCGAAAATGACGCGGTGCCTTGTTTTCTTTCCCTGCCTTTTATGAAGATAATGTACTTATTCGGCACTGTCGAAAATCTTTTTCTGGAAATGAGTCCATGACTGAAGAGTCGTTGTGTGATGTGATGGGTTTATTAGGTTCCGCTTCACACAGTCGATCGTTTTAAGGCCTAAATGGACGGGAAATGTTTGTGGGATATGGAATGCAAAGGGTGAGAATGCTGGAAAGTATTTTTGATTTTCAAAGTTTGTCAATTATGCATTGACTAGGATATATACAAACTTTATCATCTTAAGCCTACCAAACTATTATAATAGTAATTATTTTAGGTTTTTTTTTTCAATTCCTTCTATTAGCTCACACTCTCCCTATATATATCTTGTGCAAAGTTTCAATCGTTAATAACATACTTTTTATTCATCCTCTCACGTGCAAATACAGTTTTTTTGAACTTGTAGTGGATGACAGTGGATGTTAATACAGTTTTTTTTCAAATATTAATTCATTCATTAAATTTAATTAATTAATTTTAGGTTTTTTTAGATTTAAGTTTGCATATATCTACCAATAGATGGCGCCAGATAAACTTAAAAAATGAACGAAATTTAATTATAAAGGATTTATATAGTAAGAAGAAAGTAAGAATTGACATAATTTTTTTTATATTACTTGTTTGCATATTTATTGTTGTTTCAGGAAATGCTGAGGACTTTCTACAGTTTTTGTAATAAATATTACTGTTAAAAAAAAGAAATCTGTATTAAGATTGGAATCAATATTAAATTTTATATTTTTTAACAATCAATTTGGTCAAACTTTTTTTGCCTTAGAAAATTTTGTTAAAAATATTATAGTAGAAAAATAAACAGATTGCCTGATGTCAAAATGTACTTATTCGCCGCTGTCGAAAATCTTTTGTTGAAAATGAATCTATGATTGAAGAGTCGCTGTGTGATGTGGTGGGTTTATTAAGTTCCACTGCAGACAGTCGGCGTTTTAAGGCCTAAGTGGACGTGAACTGTTTATGTGAAATATGGACTGAGAATGCTGGAAAGTATTTTGATTTTCGAATCATACATTGACTAAGAATTATGAATTATGCATTGACTAAGGCAGATAAATGATGTATCATATTATGCTTACCAAACTATTATAATAGTAACGATTTTATTATTTTTTTTTTTTCATATGTACTGCTGTTTTGGAAAATTGTGAAGATTTTCGTCTGTATTTTGTAATAAATATTAGGATTCAAAAAAAAGGGAAATATGTATTGGGATTTTAATCAATTTTCCAATTTAAAATTTTAGTCCCTCAATTTGATGAATATTTTTTGAATAAGTTTTTTTTTTTTTTTTTTTATTTCCAATGGCAAGCAAGTAAGTACAAGTAAAAAAAATAATAAAAAAATAACAAGGGGAAAAAAATACAACAGAATAACAGTCAAAAAATACAAAGATGACCGAAGTCATTGATGATCTACCCAAAGATGACAAAAAATACAAAGAGTTCTCTCGCACGCCATTTTTGAATAATTAAAAATTAGGGAAACAATGTAGTATAAATATAATCAGATTGCCTTATGGCAAAAACTTTAGAATTATTTTTCGTTATATGACCCCTTAAAGAGAAACAATATGTGATGGGATAAAATTTTTACATGTTTGAAGCCTTTTTCCTGCAATACTACTTTTAATAGGATTTTCCTTCATACTTAATGCATACATATATATTTATTACCTAGCTGTTCAAAAATTCATTTTAGCACAAAAAAAATTATATCTAATCATATTTTTCAATTAAAAACATTTTCTTTAAATTTTGAAATACTCTAGTGAATTCTTAAATAACCCTTTCAGTTTGTGTTTAAAAAATATTGATCCACTGAACGTAAACCTACTATCCTCAAACTCTCGAAAGCCCTTCATACAGAAATCTGCAGATCTACCAACCATAGAGAAAAAAAATATACCATCTTCCTCCTAATTGCTCATCTCTCCCTCCTCCATTATGCAGGGAAACACGTCAAACGGATTGGCAAGCTCTGCCGTGGACTTCATTACTCTGACATGACGTCAAACCGACAGAAGAGCTTCTTGACGGTCGCAGTGTCATATTTTATGCATCGAAAATGACTCGTCGACTTGTTTTCGTCCCTGCCTTTTATGAAGATAATGTGCTTATTCGTCGCTGTCGAAATTCTTTTTGCTGGAAATGAGTCCATGATTGAAGAGACGCTGTGTGATGTGGTGGGTTTATTAGGTTCCGCATCAGACAGTTGGGCGTTTTAAGGCCTAAGTGGACGTGAAATGTTTATGTGGAATATGTATGAGAATGCTGGAAAGTATTTTGATTTTCGAATTTTGTGAATTATTCATTGACTAAGACAGATAAAAACTGTGTCATGTTAAGACTATTAAACTATTATAATAGTAACGATTTTATTATTATTATTTTTTTTTTGCATATATATTGTTGTTTGGTTAAATTTTTCCAACTTTTGTAATAAATATTAAGATTCAAAAAGAAATATGCATTGGGATTTTAATCACTTTTTCCAATTTTATATTTTTTAATAATCACTTTGTTCATATATTTTTTATTTTTTTTTTTTTTTTTGTGTGTTAGAAAATATTTTCCAAAACTTATAGTAGAAAAGTAAACAGGGTACTCGATAGCAAAAATTTTATAATTGATTTTAGTTATATGATCTTTGAAGGATGATATATCTGAGTGGATAAAATTTTCTCATGTTTGAAACCTACTTCCTGCAATTTAGTTTTTACATGGTTTTTCTTCATACTTAATGTATACAGATACATTTATTTATCATATATAGATACTGAGTTGATTTTAAGATCATGCTGAACATACACAGTTAATCATATTTTTCAGGCATTAAAAATATTTATTACGTTTAAAAATAAATTTTTTCCTCTAAGCATTGGAAAATATTTTTGCTTTCTGAATGGAATTTGATTAAGATTATTTATTAATTTGATTAGGAAAATGAAATTGATTTTTTAATTTTTTGATTATAATTTAATTTTTACTATGATTTTTGTATTTGATTAGAATTATGTTTTGCGTCAATACAAAAACAAACAAAATAATGATTTTAATTATCTTAATTATTATTCCATGCATAAAATTATAAAATAAATTAATGAAAGCTTTTATTACTATGCGTACGAGGTTATAAGGTAATGAAGTCATAAAGTCACTTGTTTACTTTTAAATATTTGACGTGATAAACCCCAAACAATAATGAAAAACAATAATTAATAATGATTAATAATAATAATTAACGGAATCGATAATTAATAATAATTAACACTAATTGAAATCAATAATAATATTGATTAACATTAATGGAAATCATAATTAATAATGATTAATAATAATTAACATTAAGGAAAATCAATAATTAATAATTTTATTTAAAAAAAGTTTTAATATCATTTATGGAAGAATAAAACATTGTAATAAATTTTAGTATAATAAAATAAATGTACCGCTAATTGATATTAAATATTATATATTAATTTTTGTAATTGTTTCTTGCTGTTTTAAAGCATAAATTAGTGGAAAAAAAAATATTTTTTTGAATTAATATCCTTAATTAAGGAATGGATAAGAAAAACTACAAGTCTTTAAGATTTACAATTTAAAAATGTGCTAACTTCTCATCAAAGCATTTACGACTAAATTTCTAAAAGCATGTTGTACAATTTACAGATTATATCACTTTTTTTTTATTTTAATTACCTCTTAATATTATTTCTCGCATAAAAACTTGTAAATGAAAAAAAAGAAAGAGCCAGTTTGAAAAAAAAATATTGTCTTATAATATTTTTTCAACAATTCCTTTTCCTTGATACTTTGACGAGATAGTAAAGGGATTAAAACTAGGATTATAACTTTTAGAACATATTTGTTTTTTTTTATAAAATAAAGAAAAAAAAAACGAACGTGGTCTTATTATCTGCAGATTTAGCAAAGAAAGAAAAAAAAAAAAATTTAAGTAAGTTTTCCTATGGTCATAACAAACTTTCCAACTTTTTATCCACCAGTTAACTTCTATAAGAAGGGAAAAACAAATGTACTTAGTAAATAAACTTGTTTAAAGGGAAATTTAAAAGGGAAAATAGAATTTTTGGGGATATTTTTAGTTTTTGAAAAGTATTATTTTGAGGCAAAAAATTTTACTTGTTTTAGTATACGAGTATTTTAGAAAAGAAGTATTTATTTTCTATGGAAGATTCAATATTTCAGTCTGGAGTATATATAAGATGTTAGAAGTTATATAAGATGTTAGAATCTAGTTGAAGTTTTGTTTAGTGTCAAGAAATTCCATTTGATTTCATGCCAAAAGTGATTGAAAGAATCGTAGCCTGAAATATCGAAATTTCAGTGTAATTCAAAGTATTTTTAGCTGTTTAGATGTTTTACAGAGAAAGAAACTCCCATTTTCTGTAGTAGAAAATAAAGTTGAACATCTGGTAATAACAGAAAAGCTTAATCTCTTAAAATATCTTTAGAATGTTAAATTTTTAATCAGTGTAGATGAAAGTATTTTCAATTTTGATCTATTCTTTTTTTTCCAAAATGCCATGTACATATACAAATGTTTCACTATTTCTTACTAAGATAAAATTAGTAAAGTTTTGATCTGATACTATATTATATACCTTTTTTACTATCCAAAAGGCCATCTATTTACAATATCATCCCACCATTACTACTAAGATTAAATTAGTAAAGTTTTGATCTACTCTAGTACTATCTTTTATATCCAAAATGTTTACAATTTTACCATTTCTTACTAAGAAAAAAGTAAAGTTTTGATCTGCTACTATAGTATACAATATCAAAATGTCCCACCATTACTTAATAAGATTCCAAAATTAAGATAAAATTAGTAAAGTTTTGATCTACTACTATAGTATACATTTTTTACTATCCAAAATGTCTTATATATATATATATAATATCTTCCAATCATTACTTACTAAGATAAAATTAGTAAAGTTTTGATCTGCTACTATAGTATACATTTTTAATATCCAAAATGTCATGTATGTATACAATATCATTCAGTCATTTCTTACTCAGATAAAGGTAACAAAGTTTTAATCTGCTACTATGGCACGCGGGTATTTGGGAAAAAAATTGCTTTATTTCCTTTAAATATTCAGTACTTTAGTCAGGTGCATATAATATTTTAGAATTTTAAAATCCTTTTAAAGTTTTCTTTCAATGCTTTGGTGCTTTTGATTTTTTGTTTTTACAAAATAAGATTTGATGTTACATTTATTAAAAAAGAGACCTATAAAAACAAATCTTAAATAGATATTTTTGTGGGGCAAAGCGTGCAATTTCCCAATTTATTTTAATTTTGAAAACTTTATTAACAAAACATAGTTTTTCTTAAAATTAAATTGTTCATATATGCAAATTATTTGTGTATAAGATTCTGAAAAAGAATTATTAAAGAATTACAAACACAATAATGTTTTTTTAAATCTGCCTTTTGAATTTAAAAGTAAATTTTAGCAAAGTATAAATAATTATTTGGAATATAATAATAATAAATAATTATTTATTAATACGTCCATTTTTTCCAATTGTCTGCAACCTGCATGATGTATATAAATTGGAAATAAAAAAAAAAAGTAATAATTAAAAAATTTAAATAATTTGAAATTAATTTTATTACTGAAACTTTACTTAACATGAATGCCGTTAATATTAAAATAAAATTGTTTTATGTATTAAAGAGTCCATTAAAGATCTGGATATTAGTTTTCAAAGATTCGAGACATCGTGAGAGGTTCAAATAATAATGTATTTGTGGAGTATATTAAGTTTTGAAATGTGATAATTGCCATTAAAGCAATTACTATTTCAAAAACTGTGATATTTAATGTATATAAGTATTCTAATATAAGTGTTTAATTTCCTGTCTTTGCATAAAAGATCTTATTTCCTTCTAGGAGTATTTATAATTAAGTTTTTTTGTTACTTTGAGTCGAAATTCCTTTTAGGGTTGTTAAGTCACGTAGAGAATTAATTATTAAAATACACATTTGAAAGACAAAACAAACTTTTCTAAGATATTATATTAGAAAGATTTTTAATGTAGAACCATTTAAAATTTTTTAATGTGAAATATTTGCAGTGAAACATTCTTGTAACTACTACATACATTATTGCTACTTTGTTTTTGTTTCAATATTTTGTGTGTTACAATCAAAATGGAAGTTTACGACGTTTGAAAATGAAAGAAACTGTAATTTTACGCATATGGAATATGGAATATGAATGGGGTATTTTAAATTTTTTAATATGTATTGTACAAGCACAATAACGATCGAGTACAAGCACATGAAAATAAATGCTTACAAGCAAATGAAAAAATGAAAATAAATGAACAAAAAGCAAATGAAAATGAAGGGATTCTCCTGTTTACACCAAACAGTGCATTTATGAATAATTTTTCTAAAACTGTGTCAATAAATACGACTTACTTTTGTATTAAATACAAAAATATTTTAATTAACAAAATCAATTAAATAAATGAGCAATAATGATATATGGTAATGATATATCTTAATTAAGCATATTATAATGAACAAATATAAGCACATGAAAACGAATGCACTAGCAAATGAAAATGAATGAACAAAAGCAAATGGAGATGAACGGATTCTCCTATTTACACCAAACAGCGCATTTATGAAAAAATTTTCTGAAATTGTGTTAATAAATGCGATTTAATTTTGTATTAAATTAAAAAAATATCGTAATTAATTGTACCCTTTAAAGGGTGAAATGTAGACGTACCTCCTAGTGTGCACCTTGGGCAACATTCTATATGGCTAAGTGGTCTACAATTTTTTGCATGAGCTTTCGTTGCTATCCTTACAGTCGTCCAGTTGGCCTGCATTTATTGCAATGGAATGTTGGTAGCTTGTCTCAATAAAAAAGAACTGATCCATTGAACATCTAAATCACATTGGGAGTTTTGATGCACCAAACTACCATCTTTGTGATTTGGCAAAACTAATGAACAGAGCTCATTTCAATATTTGCTTGGCACTTCAATGCGAATCCGAGACGGCGAGGTACTGACCAAGTTACATAACTCTTGGGGCAATGACTTCGCTTAACTTTGCTGAACTTTTTGTGTAATTTTTCTTTTTTATTCTGTATTTTTCATCTGTATTGCTTTATATATTAATGCTTTGTATATACTGATTTGCATATTTCCCTCTGTATTGCTTTGTATATTATTATAGTTTTGTATTTTACCTCTGTATTGCTTTGTAGTTTTGTATTTTATTATAGTTTGTATTTTACCTCTGTATTGCTTTATATATTAATGCTTTGTATATACTGTTTTGCATTTTCCCTCTGTATTGCTTTGTATATTATTATAGTTTTGTATTTTACCTCTGTATTGCTTTGTATATTATTATAGTTTGTATTCTACCTCTGTATTGCTTTGTATATTATTATAGTTTTGTATTTTACCTCTGTATTGTTTTGTATATTATTATATATTGCTTGTATTTTACCTCTATATTGTACATCTGTATTGCTATTCTATATTGCTTTGTCATTAGAAATAAAAAAATGTACATTTTAAACAAGAATAACATTATAAAAAAAAATTATCATTTCATCTATTACTATGAAAATGTTAGTGGACATCCATATAGTGTGTAAATAAATAAAACAGAAAACAGTATTCTTTTAAGCTTGTTTTTTAAATATTAGAAAACACTGTAACATTTTTCGAGTAAAAATTATAAGTATCATAATCTCTTGGAGATTTGAAGTAGGTAAAGTATATTTCAATATAATAATACTAAAAGTAGAAATTAAGAATTGTATATTATACTTACTTTGGTGGCCACGATGAAGTCCGGGGTGAGGTCCCTGCCGTTGTTGGAGGCGATGGTGCGCACCAGACGAATCGTCTCTTCGAACCGCCCCCTCGCCAGCAGCCATTGAGGAGACTCTGGAAGCACCCTGACCAACTGTTGAATTATTGCGCTACACTCCACCACCACATCACATGCACACACATTCACTGCATACATGCATCACTCAAAAGTCAAGCATGTCTTTCAAGCGAAAGTCATACTTGACTTTTTAAATAATAATAAGCGATATCTAATTAAGCATGCTTATATTTCATTTAGTGTAACAGAAAATATTAAAACGAATAATTTTCATGTGATATCTCTCATCACATGAAATTATGATTATGAATTATGGAATTAAAAAGTGCCACGAACTATTTCTGGCGGTATCAATGACAATGGAAATTTGCGAAGAAGATACAATTTTGAACTTTACAAGCTTTATAGATATTGGCATTCTAAAATTTGTTAAACTGATTAGAATGAGATGGGCCGGTCATTTCATGAGAATGGAAAGTGATAGAGCTGCTTTGAAAGTTTTCAATGCAATCCCTTTTGGACAAAAACCAAGGGGAAGACCGAAAAAGAGATTCTTTGATTTCTTAGACCTGATTTTAATGTTATTATGATCAAAAACTCGAGGTCCACGGCCAAGAAGAAAACAGCCTGGCTGGATCTTTTAAAAGGTCAAGGCCCACAACGGGCCAGCCAGTTATGATGAATCGAGTCATGATGAATTATGAAATTAAGCATGCTTATATTTAATTTAGTCTAACAGAATAATATTGAAATGAATAATTTTCAGTTATCTTTCTCAATAAATGAAATTATGTTTATGAATTATACAATTAGCCATGCATATATTTCATTTAGTCTAACAGAAAAAGATTTAAATGAATAATTTTCATGTGGTATCTCTTTTCACAAGAAACTATAATTATGAATTATTAGATTAAGCATGCTTTATTTAATTTCGTCCAACAGAAAAAAGACTGAAATAAATTATTTTGTGATAGCTCTCTAATCAATAAGAGAGAGATTGATATATTCTTAAAGTTAATAATATTGCTGTGTTAAATAATAAATTAAATTTTACAGTTTTTTCCGTAATTTATTATTTTCTTGATTTATATTTTTTACAGTTTTTCATATTATCTATTCATCTTTTTCTGTCAAACAATATAGATATACAACTTACAATAACAACAACCAGTTATGTCAATTAATCTTATGTTTACATTAATTGTCATGACATTTATATAAATTACACTTTTTCAAAACTTATTATTAAAAGAAAGTTAAACAAAATTTTAAACAATTTGTTTTAAATTTAAAATTTGGTTTTAAAAGTCAAAACTTTTAAGATATATATATATAACAGATTTTATTTATATTAATGAGAATTATTATTTTAAAATTCATTGTGGGTATTCGTGTAATACAAATAATTCATAGGGAGAGTTTTTATAGTAAATGAAGATATTGTAGATGCTAAGGAATGTTCATAAATATTTAACCCCCTCCCCAAAAAAAAAAAACCCCATCAACTAATGACCTATTCTCTATTAAACAATGAAACGTAAATTTCCAAATAATTCCTTTTTGTAATCATTAAACCAGACTTCAATGAATAATCCCAAATACTATGTTCAAAGTAAATAATTAATAAAAATAAATCTGAAATTTCTCGAATAACATCTAAGAAATAATTTTTCCTAATAGGCTTTTTTCATATGATATTTGAATTAATAGTATATTATGTAATTATTATACTTCAATTTCATATAATTTGCAATCAAAAATAAAAATATAAATTTTGATAACTGAAATTTAATATCGGAACTTTAAATAATGCAGAACTTCTAAGCTTTAATTTATTAGTTTGTACCAAGTTTAAATCCCTACAAAATAATAATAATAATAATAAATAAATAAATTAAATTAATTCTTTCGGTTTTTAAATTTAACCGATTTTATTCTATATAAAATTATTAAAAATAATTTTTGGTAAGCTGATTTAAAAGACGAATTACTAAAACTTTTACTGCAATAATGTTAATTAAATGGTAATCTACATAGAAATTATTATTCATGAAGTATTAATATATATAGTAATCTAAATAACAAATATTATTCATTTCATTTATTTATTCCCTTTTATTTTAGAAATCGTCCTTTGTATTTCCCTTTCGTTATTATAAGGCTATGTTATTATGATACTTTTTAAAATATGGTAAGGGTCTTGAATATCTCTTGGGGTCATGAATACAATTAAGCTCAATGAAAATTATACTGTTCAATTTATTAGTTTTCTTCAAGTTTAAATATCTGCAAAAATAATTTAATTCTTTCGGTTTTTAAATTTTAACTACTTTATTCTATATAATAATTGTTAATGGCATTGCTTAGTAAGCTGAGAAAAAAGATGAATTGCTAAAAAAATTCAATTCAATGGTCTTATATAAATGTCATTAAAATCTCAAGGGGTGTTATATGGTAATCTCCATAGCAAATGAATATTCATTAACTATTAATTTATTTCAGAAATCATCCTTCGTATTTTTATTTCGTTATTATAAGGTTAAATTAAATAAATAATAACGTGTGATACTTTTTAAAAATGGCAAGAATCTTGAATATCTCCTATAAATTCTTCAATTTCATATATGTTTCTCATTATTTTTCTTATTAATTTTAATTTTGCTTATTTATTTTTCATATATTATCACAAATAAAACTATAAATTTTAGTAACTGAAATTTAATATCATGAACTTTAAATAATTTACTCAATGCAAAATTTTGACATTTTAATTTTTATTAGTTTGCACCAACTTTAAATTCCACAAAAAAATAAATTAAAATAATTCAGTCGGTTTCTCAATTTCTCCTACTTTATTCTAAATAATTATTTAAAACATTATTTAGTAAACTGAGAAAAAAAGATGAATTTAAAAATTAAAATGATCTTAAATAAATGTCATAAAAACCTCAAGGGATGTTATATAGCAATCTCCATAACAATTATTATTCATTAACTATTAATGTATAGTAATCTCCAAAGCAATCATTATTAATTAACTAATTTATTTCTGAAATCATTCTTTGTATTATCCTTTCGTTATTATAATGTCAAATTAAATAAACAATAACATGTGGTACTTTTTAAAAAATGGTAAGATTCTTGAATATCTCCTCTAAATTCTTCAATTTCATATTTTTTTATATATTTTTTCATACATGAAAAATAAAAATATAACTTTTCCTAACAGAAATTGAATAACAGGAATTTTAAATAATTAGATGAATGCAGAACTTCTAGCCTTTAATTTATTAGTTTGCAGCAAGTTTAAAAAAAAAGAAATAAACTAAATTAATTTTTTTTCAATTTTTTTTCGATTTCACATGTCGCCTACTTTATTTTATAATATATATTCTACTTTATTCTTTATAATAATAATTAATAGTATTATTTAGTAAGCTGTGGAAAAAGATGAACTGCTAAAAAAATTCAAGTCAATGGTCTTATATAAATGTCATTAAAATCTCAAGGGGTGCTATATGGTAATCTCCATAGCAATTATTATTCATTAACTATTAATTTATTTCAGAAATCAACCTTTGCATTTCACTTTCGTTATTATGGTGCTGAAGTAAATAAAAATAACGTGTGGGTTCTTTTTAAAAATGGTTAGAGTCTTGAATATCTCTTCTAAATTTCTCAAGTTCTTTACTTTTACTTATTATTTTTATTATTTATTTATTTCTTCATATATTATTACAATTAAAAATATAAATTTTACTAACTGAAATTTAATATCATGAACTTTAAATAATTTACTCAATGCAAAAACTTTGACATTTTAATTTATTAGTTTGCACCAAGTTTAAATTCCTACAAAAATTAAACTAAATAATATTTTAAATTTCACCTACTTTATTCAATATAATAAATATTAATAGCATTATTTAATAAGTTGAAAAAAGATGAATCTCTAAAATAATAAATCAATGATCTTATATAAATGTCATTAAAAATCTCAATGGGGTGATATATGGTAATCTCCATAGCAATTATTATTCATTAACTATTAATTTATTTCAGAAATCAACCTTTGCATTTCCCTTTCGTTATTATAATGCTAAATTAAATAAACAATAACGTGTGGTACTTTTTTAAAATGCTAAGAGTCTGGAATATCCTCTTTATAGGGAGGAGTCGAAGTATTTTAAATTTATTTGCTTATTAGCTTAATACTTTTGCTTATTTTAATACTTTTGCTTAATTAGCTTAATACTTTTGCTTATTAGCTTAATACTTTAGCTTAATACTTTTAAATATAAAAAGCTAAACTTTTATGTTTATGCAAGTGGGACATAAAATTACATTTTAATCTGTAGAAATCCTTTTTCCAATAAAAACCAATAAATAATACTATATTCATTACTTTATTTATTTACCATACAAAACATTTTATTAAAGTGATTTTACAAAACTCTTTTCAAATTAAAAACTATCGGAGATAAAAGTTAAAAAACATAAGCTTATTTCTTTTTAATAGTTACATTTTTAACATTACACAAATCATGTATGGGAGTTATACCATATTTATCAAAAAATTTTAATAAATGCAAGAGTTATGTCTAAAATAAAAGCGATAACATTAAAGTGCTTTTTTTTTTTATTGATGAGACAAACTAATGTAAAATTCAAAGAAAAATAACCTGGGATATTAAAATCAAGTTTTCCGAAAGAAATGTAAAGCTCCAATTTAAATATTTTCCTTTCTGTTTAAAGACTTGTTATTATAAACAGTTTAACTTGAATATGCTGAGATTAAAATATCATTATTCTTAAAAATGTTTTGGGATTAAATGGACAACAGATGTTCAATTCAACAAACATTCCCTATTGAAAGTGAAGTTTAAACTACATTTATGATTTGAAATAAAAAATGGATTTTATGCATTTATTAATAGGATTACTTTTGTGTTAAAAAATTATAATGTTTGGTAGTGTTATTCATATTAAATTATTTTCTTAGAATAAATTTATTCTGAGATTTTTTTTATCATGCTAATAAAAATCTTAGGAGGTATAATAATCTTAGAAAACTTAAAATTTTTATAAAATTTATGTTTTTATTCTACTATTTGGCTTTCAATAATTAATTAGCTTTTATAAACAAAATAAAAGAATAATTATACATTTTCAAATTTTACAATAAACAAAATAATAGAATAATAATTATACATTTATAAAAACTAATTAATTTTTATAAACAAAATAATAGAATAATAAATATAAATTTTATAAAAATTAATTAGTTTTTATATCACGTTACATTGTTGTTCTGTTAAACTATTATTATTATTCAGTTATTTTGATTATTAAAACTAATTAATTTTTACAAATTTTATATTTATTATTCTATTATTTCGCTTATAAAAACTAATTATTTTTTTTTATAAAATTTACATTTATTATTCCATTATTTTGATTATAAAATTATTAAACTATATGTAAAATTAAACAAAGAAAATTTTTATAAATGCAAATTAATCTATAAGATTTTAAAATTAGCAATTATATTTTTAATAAATTTGTTTTATAATGAATGACATATAGTAAGTTTTATGAATAAAAAAAAATTTTTGAAGTATATTTATTATTATTATTTCTTAAGAGAATGTTTTATGCCGAAATATAAAACTTGTAACTATGCTTCTTCCTACACACAAGCGGCCTGATGGCCAGTTGACTGGCCCTCTGTCTTTGGAGCCACATACCTCACGTTCGAATCTTGGCAGTACCATTGATGTTTGTTAGTGGTCCGAAATCCACGTTAAACATAGGTCCCGGTCTAATTAGCCTAAACTGTGCACAGAATTACCGTAGAGCGACAAACCAAAACAAATCCTCCTACACACTAGCAAGAGCTCCCTGTGGTATGCAAAAGCAATGGTCAGACGGCCTAGAGACTCTCATCCAAGAGAAGTACATCTCAACCTGCTCTCCCGTTGAGAACCGTTTAATTTACATTCTCTCATTTCTAGAAGAAATATATTTAGCACATCCGCTTCCCTACAGAACTCTCACCTAGAGATTTAGTATGTTTCACACATCTTGCGCATTTCCGCGTTTCAGGTATTCGGCTTAGAAACAGAGTCCTTCCACTAATCTGTAGTTACATATCTTTAAATGTGTTAAATATTGTCTGTCTCTAATTGTATGTATGTGGTGTTTATGCGTGTGTCAATAAAGCTGGGAGTTCTCTAACCTGTACATCAAGTATCTCAACCCAACTACACCCAGTTATAATCTGGTTGGCCAATTTGCACACTACAACACTCTTAGTATATTAAGAAGTACTTGATTTTGTTTGTCGCTGTACTGCCAGTTTTTGCACACTTAGGGCTAATTAAACCAAGACATACATTTTAACGTGGATTCTGAACCATTAACAAACATCTATGTTACCGGCAGGATTCGAACCTAAATTCTGCTGTCCGAAAGGCCAGAGCGGTTTCTGTTTTTAAATTCCACCCACTTTATTCTATATAGTAATTTTTAATATCATTATATAGTAAGCTGAGAAAAAAAAAAGAGGAATTGCTAGAAAATTCAAGCCAATGGTTTTATATAAATGTCATTAAAATCTCAAGGGGCGTTTATATGGTAATCTCCATAGCAATTATTATTCATTAACTATTAATTTATTTCAGAAATCATCTTTTTGTATTTCCCTTTCGTTATTATAATGCTAAATTAAATAAACAATTACGTGTGGTACTTTTAAAAATGCTAAGTGTCTTAAATATCTCCTCTAAATTCTTCAATTTTATATATTTTTTGCTTATTGCTTTCTTATTAATTTTTTTTTGTTTATTTATTTTTCATATATTATCATAATAAAAATATATAAGTTTTACTAACCGAATTTTAATATCATGAGTTTTAAATGATTTACTCAATGCAAAACTTTGACCTTTTAATTTATTAGTTTGCACCAAGTTTAAATTCCTACAAAAATAAACTGAATTAATTGTCTCATTTTCAGAAATTTCACCTACTTTATTCAATATAATAATTATTAATATCATTATTTAATAAGCTGAAAGAAAAGATGAATTTCTAAAATAATAAATCAATGATTTTATATAAATGTCATTAAAATCTCAAAGGGATGTTATATGGTAATCTCCATAGCAATTATTATAATTAACTAATTTATTTCTGAAATTATAACCTTTATTTTTTTCCTTTCTTTTTTTCGTTATTATAATGCTAAATTAAATAAACAATAACATGTGGTATTTTTAAAAATGATAAGAGTCTTGAATATCTGCTCTAAATTCTACAATTTCATATATTTTTTATATATTTTTTTCATACATGAAAAAAGAAAACATAAATTTTGCTAACAAAAAATTGAATAACATGAATTTTAAGTAATTAGATGAATGCAGAACTTCTGCCCTTTAATTTATTAGTTTGCACCAAGTTTGAATCCCTAAAAAACGAATAAACTAAATTAATTTTTTCGAATTTTCAAATGTCACCTATTTTATTCTATATTATATTCTACTTTATTCTATATAATATTAATTAATAGTATTATTTAGAAGGCTGAGAAAAAAAAGATGAATAAAAATAAATGTCATTAAAATCTCAAGGGGTGTTATATGGTAATCTCCATAGCAATTATTATTCATTAACAATTAATTTATTTCAGAAACATTTCTTTTCAAAATCTTTTGTATTTCCCTTTCGTGATTTATAATGCTGAATTAAATAAACAATAAAGTGTGGTACTTTTTAAAATGATAACGGTTTTGAATATATTCTATAAAGGGTGGAATCGAAGTAATTTAAATTTATTTGATTAGCTTAATACTTTTAAATACAAAAAGCTAAACTTTTATGTTTATGCATGTGGAACATAAAATGACATTTTAATCTTTAGAAATCCTTTTTATTCCAATAAAAAACAAATAAATAATACTATATTCATTACTTTATTTATTTTCCATACAAAAGACATTTTATTAAACTGATTTTACAAAACTCTTTTAAAATCAAAAACTATCGAAGATAAAAGTTAAAAAAACATTATTTCTTGTTCCAGTTAAATTTCTAACATTCCACAAATCATGTTTGGGAGTTATCAAAAATTTTAATAAATGTATGAGTTATGTCTAAAATAAAATGATAGAATTAAAATGCTTTTTTTTATTATTGATGAACAAACTAATATAAAATGCAAAGAAACATAACCTGGGATATTAAAATCAAGTTTTCTGAAAGAAATGTGAAGCTCCAATTTAAATATTCCTTTCTGTTTTAAAGACTTGTTATTATAAACAGTTTAACTTGAATATGCTGAGATTAAAAGATCATTAGTCTTTAAAATGTTTTGGGATTAAATGGACAACAGATGTTCAACTCAACAAACATGTGAAGTTTAAACTACATTTATGATTTGAAATAAAAAATAAATTTATATGCATTTATTAATAGGATTACTTTTGTGTTATAAAAAATTATAATGTTTGGTAGGGTTGTTCATATTAAATTATTTTCTGACAATATATTTATTCAAGTTTTGTTTTTATTATGTTAATAAAAATCTTAGGAGGAATAACTTAAAATTCTTATAAAATTTATAATTATCATTCTCTTATTTTTTATAAAAAATAATTAGTTTTCGTAAACAAAAATAGAATAATAAATATAAATTTTATAAAAATTAATTAATTTTAATAAACAAAATAATGGAATAATAAATATAAATTTTATAGAAATTAATTAGATTTTGTTATGCTTTGGTTCTGTTATAGTATTATTATTATTCTGTTATTTCGTTTATAAAAACTAATTATTTTTTATAAAATTTATATTTATTATTCCTTTATTTTGTTTATGAAATGCTTTTATAAAATTATTAAATTTTATATAAAATTAAACAAAGAAAAAAATTCTACAGATGTAAATTGATTTATAAGGTTTTTAAATTAGTAATCATATTTATAAATAATTTTACCTTATAATAAATGACATATACAATAAATTTTATTAACAAAAAAAAAAAAAAAAAAAAAAAAAAAAAAAATGAGCATTTTTATTTTATTATTATTATTATTACTATTTTTGCTTAAAAAATGTTTTATGCCGAATTATAAAGCTTTAACTGTGCTTCCACCTGCACACTAGCAAGTGCGCCTCTTATGTCATAAAATGGTCACACGGCTTCGAGACTCTCACCCAAGAGGAAGTACAGTATAGCCTGCGCTCCCGCTGAGAAATGTTTAGTTTATAGCCTTTCATCCCTAGAGGAAATATATTTAGCATATACGGCTCCTTAGTTGGCCTAAAGAATTCTTATCCAGAAAGAAAGCGGATCCTGCGCGTATCCGATGTTTTGGTTTCGGGAGTCGTTCCACGAATTTATAATTATCTATCTTTAAATGTGTTAAATATTATATGTCTCTAATTGTATGTGTGTGGTGTTTATAAATTTTTATATATTTTTTTATTATATGTGTCGTGTAAATAAAGCTGTGAATTCTCCAACCTGTGCCTCAAGTATCTCAACCCAACCACACCCAGTTACAATCTGGTTGGCGAACCTGCACATTACAAGTCTCTTATATTAAGAAAGGAATTATTTATTTAAAATGATAAATTTATGCTATTATTTGAATAATATTTTCAATTCAATAATAACAAGAGACATATCTGCAATAGTATAACTGATTTTAATTATTAAAAAAAAAAACAACTTAAAATTATAAAAACAATAGTAATACTTGAATACTATTACTAATTTTTAAAAACATATTAAAATTTGCTAATTTATCTAGTAGAACGGAAATAAAAATAACTGAAGCATAAAATTTATAAACTTCGAAATGTTTATTTACGAGTATTCCTAAATTAATTTTTGTAATTTAATTTAATGATTGTTTTTAAATACAGTAGATCCTGATTACACCACTACTACTGTAAACTACTATATAAATAATGATAAAAAATTATACTTAAAAGAGATTTTAAATATATAATTAACATCGAAGCATTAGAGAAACAGTTTAACGAGATTAGACTGAATTTAGTAATTCAAGTTCTTATTGAATATATTATGAGTATTTATGAATTTTTATAACATTAAAATCTCAACTTACATAAGATACGTAGATAATTTAAAAGACACACTGCATACACTATTTACTGCAATTAAATAATTTTAACAATTCAGCATCAAGGGAAATGTATATTACCAGTATTTGCAAATCCTAATTCTATTAGTCAAACTATTATTAGGCATTTTCAGCTACACGATTTTTGTTAATTTTATCCGTAATTATATTACATTGAAACTACTAGCATTGGGAGTTGCCTTATATTGCAAGTATTTGAGAAAGATAATTAACGGTATGATTACGGTATAATCAAATATTAATGTAAAAATGTTGAAAATAAAGCATATTTCGTACATTTTAAACCAATTTCCTTTTTTAAAAAATAAATATTACTGAAATTATCTATTTTCTTATTTATGTTTTTACAGTACAAAATTTATTACAATTATTAATTTAGAAAAGTGAGTTATATTATTAACCTTTTTACAATCATTTCCTAAAGGAATTTTGAAATTTAAATATTTTTATTCATAATAAAAGATGGATATTTCTGTTAGGTAGAGATGGCAATTTTTAGATTACCAACAATATATATATTATATTATTAATTATCTTTAACTAATGTGTCTTTTCTTAAATAAATAAAGAATTAACATTGAAGTTTCCTAATTTAAATTTTCTACTGAAGTATTTTATAAATTTTTAGTTAATTAATATGAATTAATTCTTCTCACTTCAATTAAACATTTAAATATTATATATAATAAATTTATCTTTTTATTTAAATTTTATTAATTTTTTTTAGAATTATGTATTTTAAATAATTTTGTAACTTATAATAATTTTTAAATTTTTATAAGCTTTCAGCTGCTTTTTTTTTTTAAATTTTACTATATACTCACACAAAAGTTTCGACAATTTTTTTCAAAAAAATTTAAACAGGAATAATTTAACTAAAATATATGCAAAAATAATAGGAAAATATCGAGAAAGTTTTATTTAAGAATAAAGTGCTTCATAAATTATTTTTGCAATTCGTGAAATATTTATCTTTAGTCAAATTTAATGTTTAAAAAAATTTCTGATTTTTTTGTTCAATGTGCTCACTTTATTTGCACATAATGCAATTAGTTAAATCATATTAAATTGTCTTCATTGTTCATGTTTACTGAAAATTTTTAAGACAAAAAAAATGTTAATATAATGTAAAATGTAATGTTGGAACAAAACTGTTTACTTTAATTCAAGAACATTAAACAAACATTTACTATTTTGAGTGTTTAAAATAATGAAATACTAACTAAAAGTGGAAATTCTTTTATCAATAATAACTAAAACTTATTTGTGGTAAAAAGTTTAAAGTTTTCAACTATTTCCGTTAAAACAAAAAAAAAAAATAACAAAGTTTAAGTTGTGGCACCACGTGTTTGAAGGTGAACCCACAAGTGTAGCATTTGTGGGGTTATTAAACTCCACCTCACCAATTTCTCTAGTATAATGTGTAAAGTATATTCTGGTAAATGTTTTTTATTAGTTATGACCTGTTGAGTTGCAAAATAATATATCTTATTCGACACCTCTGTTCACAAAGCCTTTTGATCTACACTACATTGGCATCAGGGCAACCCCCTCCCCTTCCCTGATCATCCTTTGGTCAATGATTGTTATAATTGATTGATATTAATATTTATAAGTACCCCGCGTGTAGTTTTAGAGGGTTAATATCAGGGCCAGATTTAGATGAAAAAGAGGCCTAGGCTATTCCATTTATGAGGCCCTTTCACCTCCCATTTTTAAGTTTGTAAATTACATGAGAGATAATAAAATACATCATTACTGTGATTTATGTCAATATGTTCAATGAAACATGTCGTGATTGATACTAATCATTATAAAAAATGTGGCACGGATAATGAATAAAAAAAGAAAGTCGAGAACACTTATTTGGACATTTATTCTCAGCACCCTATATAGTACTTGTAACAATAACTAATCAAACACAACACGCAACATTTTCAAAGAAACAAAATTCAAATAATATAAATCTTTGACTACGAAAATAAAATACGCAATAAAAATTATCATATTTTCTATCAAATTAAATTAAATATATTCAATACATTGAAGATTAAAGCAAATCCAATTCAGATAAATCTATTTCATAATAATTCGCATTTAAAGTTTAAGTGAATTATTATGTGTTATTATTATTCAATGTTTTAGCGTTTACTATTTTTAGAATAGTGTAATTCTAATTTTGCTAACAATTTTAATGTAGGCCCCGCTTGTTCTTGAGGTCCTAGGCTAAAGCCTAGTTAGCCTATAGGAAAATCGGCCCTGGTTAATATCCTTCTACTGTCCAAATTCTCGAGTAAACTACATTCCGGTAACAGTTTTTGTTTAGTTTTGATGTGTCAAATTGCGAAATAATCTCTCTTATTCGATACCGCTGTCCACAAAATCTTTTTTATCTACTATTACAATATTAACATCAGGGGCCACCGCTGATAATTCTTTTGCCAGTGATAGTTAATTATAAACATTATTATGTATCTCGAGTCTAGCATCTGAACATTTAATATACTCCTCCTCTCCAAATTCTCAAGTAAAGTGTATTTCCGGTAGATGTTTTTGATCAGTTATGACCTGTCTAGTTGCGAAATAAGATCTCTTATTCGATACCGCTTCCACAAAGCTTTTTATCTATTATTACTAGACTATACTGACATCAGTGGTCACCACTGATCCTCCTTCGACCAATGATTGATAATTATAGACATTGATAATTACCCCTCCACAGCATCTGTTAATAAACTCTCCTTTCCAAAGTCTCAGTTATAATGCGTAAAGTATACGTATTCCAGTAGAAGTTTTTGATTAGTTAAGACTTGTCAAATTGCAAAATAACTCTCTTATAAACTCGCTTCCACAAAGCCTTTTGATCTATGATTGCGACACTATACCAACATCAGGGACTACCACTGAACATTCTTTGGTCAATGATCTTCTTTTTCTCCTTCCTTAACGCAACAGCCCCATAGTGGGCCAAGGCAATCTGCTTACTGGCAGATTTCGAGAGAGGAATTGTTTTCTTTTTACGGGGTAGTGTTGTCAATCCTTTCTTTTATTGTTGTAGACCTTCTTTTACGGGGTAGTCACATGAGAGCAGGAATTTATGGTTTGAGGTGGAATACGAACCACTACAAACATCCATGTCCTCGCCGGAACTAGAAAACGAAACACGTGGTACTGAACACCAGAGCGCTAGTCACTAGTCCACAAGGGCCCATGGTCAAAGATAGTTAATTATAAATATTGATAAGTGTTTGCAAAGATCTTTCCATAGGACCAAAGATCAAAAGTAAAATATATTTCCATCGTCTGCAATAAAATACCCTGTGTAGTAATTATTACTAATTTCGATACAGGATATTTTAGCTGAAGTATGCGAGGAATATAACCCATTTCACTGCAACCAATCTATATCATTGTTTCAATACAAGATAATAAAACCAAAAACTATAATCCTTAGACTATTTTTAATTCATAGTAACGGTACTTTTATAATTGAAGATAATAACAAAAATCAATTGACAAACTTTTACCCATAAAATTTCCACAGCAATTTTTATTAGACATGATTTCCTACACATCAACCATTTCCAACCAAAGGGCATCAAATTACAGTAACCAAAAATCGAAAACAACGCAAATTTCATCCGGAAATTACACTTCCTGGGTGTTTGGCTCCAGGAAATGCTTAATGTGATCCACGTTGAAAATTTTCAATTCGGAAGGTAGCATAAAACAAAATTTGATAAAAAAAATAACTTTGCCCAACGTGTTAAAGTAATCTACCTAAGTCGCCCTACTGTTGTTTAAAAATGAAACACGAGACTCAAACTCAAAGTATTTTATAACTTTATTTATTTAACCCCTCCTTAATCCGAGGTTTTACGAAAATTGCCATTTTTGAACTGTATGATATTTCCTAAATGTCTTTTTTTTTTCAAAGGAAGTACACCTATTTTGATCACAAACTTTGTAAGCGGGGCGATTGCTTTTTCAAAATGGGATTTTTTATATACTTTTTTTTTTAAAATTTTTCAGGCGGGCACGAAAGATATCTAAGAGCCGCAAAGGGGCTCATATCGATTTTTGCATTAAATGGTATTTGACTCACGACTACACGTCATTAACTTTGGGGGAAGTTCTTCTTTTCTTAACCGCTCTGTTTAGCTGCATGGGGCCTTTACTAGACCAAATTACAAGTTTCCTGCCCTTTTTTTTTTACCGGGTATTTTTAAGACGAGAAAAATAATATGTATAATCGATTGTTAATATTTTTTTTTGTACCTTTTCAGTCTAATTTTTTTTACCTTATAATATAGTCAGTAGAATTTTTAACTGTAAACAGGGTTTTCCGGTTCCACAAAGGTTAAACGTTTACGCAACTGTACAAAGTTATTTTAGTAATATTTTGAATATCATTATTCTGAATTTTTGTTTTGAAAAAAAAAATATGAAATTGTTTTTAACTAATTTAAATAAATATTATAATTTTTGTACTGATAATGATAAGAAGCAATATGTTTTCTATAAAAATAAAAATTATACAATTAGTATACTATAATATACAATATTAATCAGTATACAATAATTTTTGTATAGAATTAGAAAATTAAAAGCATATATTTTTTAATAAGCATAAATAAATTATATAATTTTTGTATTGATAATGATAAGAAGTAATATGATTTCTTTATAAATACATTTTTTTTTTAATTATTTGATAGTACAAATGAAATTACAAAATTTTATAAAAATTTATTATTAAAATGACGAGACATTTGTTAGTATAAACGATAAAACAACTGTATGAAAATTCATAGAAAACTATTCATGATATGAAATCATTAATTGGAAATTCATAGAAAACTATTCATGATAAAAAATTATTCAGTGAAAATACATTGTAAACTATTCATGATATAGAATTATTCAGGGAAAATACATAGAGAACTATTCAAAGAAGATTCGTAGGGAAAAAAATAAAGCAAATTCAAAGGCTTATTTAGAACGAAGCCTTTTATATGAAGCTGAACTAATAAACCCTTGCATATATGTTCCTGTCTTTGAATATTTATTAAATTATTTTAACTTTGTATCAAAAGGCAGGAGTATTTATTTAATTAATTTATATAAAAATGAATGGATCATACGAAAAGGATATTCAACTATTAATTTCATCAGCAAACCATAAACTAATTAATAGTATTAAGTAATGAATTGGGAATCGATTATTGCTATGATAAATACGCGTAAAAAGAAGAAAAAAGATTAATATTTGTTTGAGAGAAAAGTTGTTTGTTGTTTTATTTGTAATAACCATCTTGTTTGTATATTAAATCATTTTAAGTTTATATATGTAATAGTTAAGAACTAGAAATCTTTGTAATTAATAGCCTTTTTAGAATGATTTTTATCTGGGACAACAAATTTCAAGAAAAATGCAATTTGAAAAATTTGTAATAATTAATTTGTAAATAATTGTTTAATTTGTAAAATAAGTTTTTCTATTATCCATACTTTAAATGATGATTTTTTTCTATTTGCCAAACAAATCAATGCCATCCAATTTTTAAAGCTAATTTAAATTCATTAATTAGGGACAAATCATTTATAACAACGTACAAAAAAAATTAAAAACAGTTCTTTCAGAGTAAGAAAGGTAAGGAAAATATTAGAAAAATAATTATTTATGCTAAATTTTATAACTTCTTCACAATTTACTATAAAAACATCCAGATTAAATGTCCTTTGAAGTAAAATTACCTAAAAGAAGTACGAGAAATACACGTATTGTTTGTTCAAAAGCACATTCAATGTTCAGGCCAAACAAAAAATGCTTTAAGTTTAATTACTTTTGTGAAGTAATATGCTCCCCATTCATATTATAGTACTATTTAAGGAAAATTCACAGAGAACTTTTCAGGGAAAATTCATAGAAAATTTTTCATTGTAAATTCATAGAAAATTACAATTCATGGGAAATCGATATTGAAAATGAAGGGAATACTCAGGATTATTTATTTATATGTAACAATATATAAAGTTAAACTAATAAACCCTTGCATATATGTTTATCTCCTACAATATTTATTAAGTTATTTTAACTGTGTATCAAAAGGCTGAACTATTTAGTTAATTAATTCACACAAAAATATTAGTAGGGCATAAGAATATAACATTCAAAGATTAATTTCATCAGAAAACAATAAACGAATTTATGTTATTTAATAATGAATTATGAATTGATCATTGCTATGATAAATATTAGTTAAAAGAAAAAAAAATACTAATTTTGTTTGAAAGACAAGCTTTTAATTCCTAATAACTATCTTAATTGTTTATTAATTTATTTTACGTTTAGGTATGTAATAGTTAAGAAATAGAGATGTTTGAAATTAATAGTCTTCTTTTAGAATTTTTTAAATCTGGTACTACAAATTTCAAGAAAAATACTGTAAATAAAACATGGAAAATAAGTTTTTCTATTAACCATATTTTAACTGCTGATTTTTTTCTGTTTGCTAGACAAATTAATGCCCTCCAATTTTTAAAAGCTAATTTTAAATCATTAATTACGAATAAATCATTTATAATAAAGAACAAAAATAATTAAAAGCTGTTCTTTCAGATAAAGGAAGGTAAGGAAAATATTAAAAAACTTTCTTTGTCTTAAGTTTTACAACTTTTTCACAATTTACTATAAAAACATCCAGAATAAATGTTCTTTGAAGTAAAATTACCTCAAAGAAGTACGAAAAACACACGTATTGTTTGTTCAAAAGCACAGTCAATGTTCAGAAAAAAAAAGAAATTCGAATCATTGTTCGACAGAAGTACATTTCTTGTGAAAATATACATACTCTGTGAGCTAACGAAAGAAATAGCATACGGACATAAAAGCAGAAAAAAAAATTAACAAAAAAAAAAAAAAAAAAAAAAAAAGAACAGAAAGTTGCATTCGAAACGGTTAATGATCCTTGCATTTTTATTCTCTTCTTCCAGGAAAAACATGTTTCGCTTTTGTGAAACAGAACAACGAAATTCAGTTAAAAAGAATGAAACCTCTTGCAACAGACAGAAGCATATGTGGAAAAAAAGAAAATAAATTGATTTTCACATACTCTATTTTAACTAGCTGGATTCTGTTCTAACTGTTTTAGAAACGAAGATATGGAATAAAAAAATGGTAGGACGAGTGGAAAAAAAAGAATCCGTAGTAGAACACTTTTACCCGTTAGCACTTAAGAGTTGATCGCCGGTTTTCTTTAAGCTTTAGTAATTCAACTCAGAACGATGAATTTTAAAAGACGAATTGGAATATGAAAAAAATAAAATTTTTGGAAGTTTATTTTAATGCAGAAGCATTTTATCTTTATTGAACTGGAAAGAAATGAATAAATAATACATATATTATAGCCCCCCAATAATATTTTGTCAAAAGTGACATTGAGGCATATACGGAATTTACACATTACGAACGTTTGCATCTTATTTTTAAGTATTTTCTTTTTACTTTCTGAAACGATCGGAAAGGTAATTTGCTGGCATCCGATACGTCTTAAGTGTTTGCATACATAAATGAGCATCTTGCAAGTGATACTTAAAAATCGGTTTAGACGGATTTTGGATGAGTTATGATCTTGATATTTTCACTAAAAAGATGAATGAAGTTTGTAATAGATTATTGTCGAACAACTCAATGAAGAACCATAAAGCGTTTTTTTTCAGTATTTCTGGGGTTTTTTTTGTATATTATTTACTGACAATAATTTAGTACTTTGTAAACATTTTAAGAATAGATTCAAGAGTGGAAAAAAAAACACAGCAGTTTTAGTTTTTCAGGGTTTTTCTGGTTATCATTTATTGCTAATGTGTGGTATGTTGTAGTAATCAACATGTATGTATATATGATGCACGTAAATATGTGGTATGTAAAGAGTGTACCACATGCAAACTACTTTTCACATTAAAAATCTGAAGGAAAAACCACAGAGAATTTTTGTGCATATTTACAATCAATATGTGATACTTGGTAAATAATTTTTGCGCAGAAAATTTGCAATATGATGGAAATGCAATGCAATATTACGTACGCAATGTAACTTAATTAAATAGAGCTAACGTATGTAATCGTTAAGAACTATAAATTTTGAAATTAATAGCCTTTTTAGAATTATGTAAATCTGCGGCCACAAATTTGGAGAAAAATGTAATGTCCGATTTGTAAAACAGGTTTTTTCCAACAACTATACTTTAACTGTTAATTTTTTTCTGTTTGTCAGACAAATTGATGTAACTAAATGCCATCCAATTTTTGAAGCTAATTTAAGATTATTAATTAGGAACAAATCATTAATAATAACGCACAAAAAATAATTAAAAGCATTCGTTCAGATAAAGGAAGGTAAGGATAAAATTTAAAAAACCAAAAAGATTTATTTGTGTTACATTTTATAACTTCTTCACAATTAACTATAAAAGCATCCAGAGTAAATGTCTTTTTTAAGTAAAATTACCCCAAAAGAAGTACGAAAAATACACGTATTGTTTGTTCAAAAGCACATTCAGTTTTCAGGGCTTTAAGTTCAAGTTAAAAATTCAAGTTAATTTAATTTAAGTTTGTAAAGTAATATGCTTCCCTTTCCCATTATAGAACTCTTCAGGAGAAATTCATTGAGGACTTTTCAGAGTAAATTCATAGAGAGCTATTCTGGGGAAATCCATATTGAAAATAAAGCAAATTGTACGGCTTATTTAGAACAAAGCAAAAGTATATAAAACAAAATAAATAAACTTTTGCAAAAATGTTCAACTCCTTCAATATTTTAAATAATTTTAACTGTGTATCAAAAGGCAAAACAATTTAATTAATTAATTCACACAAAAAGATTAGTAGGACATAAGAATAGGATACTCAACAATTAATTGCACCAGCAATTAATTAATGTTACTAAATTATTATTGCTATGATAAATACCCGTAAATGAAACAAAAGGATTAATTTTTGTTTGAAAGAAAATCTTTTTAATCTTAAGAACCAGAGATCTTTAAAATTAATATCCTTTTCTTGCATTTTTTAAATCTGAGACTACAAATTTCAAGAAAAAATGCTGTAAATAAAACATGCAAAATAGGTTTCGTTATTAACCCTACTTTAACTGTTGATTGATTTTTTTATGTTTGCCAGACAAATTAATGTCATCCAAATTTTAAATATAATTTAAAATCATTAATTAGGAACAAATCATTTATAATAACCCACAAAAAAGAATTAAGAGCAGTTCTTTCAGACAAGGAAGGTAAGTATAATATTTAAAAAAGCTTTCTTTGTCTTAAGTTTTATAACTTCTTCACAATTTACTATAAAAACATCCAGAATAAATGTTCTTTGAAGTAAAATTACCTCAAAGAAGTACAGAAAAATACACGTATTGTTTTCTTCAAAAAGCACATTCAATGTCCAGAACAAACAAAAAAAAAGAATTTCGAATCATTGTTCGACAGAAGTACATTTCTTGCGAATATATGCATACTCTGTGAGCTAACGAAAGAAATAGCATACGGAAATAAAAGCCGAAAAAGAATTTACAAAAAAAAAAAAAAAAACCAGAAAGTTGCATTCGAAACGGTTAATGATCCTTGCATTTTTATTCTCTTCTTCCAGGAAAAACATGTTTCGCTTTTGTGAAACAGAACAACGAAATTCAGTTAAAAAGAATGTAACCGTTGGCAACAGACAGAAGCACATGTGGAAAAAGAAAATAAATTGATTTTCACATACTCTATTTTAACTAGCTGGGTTCTGTTCTAACTGTTTTAGAAACGAAAATATGGAAAAAAAAATTGTAGAACGAGATAGAAAAAAGAATTCGTAGCAGAACACTTTTACCCGTTAGCACTTAAAAAAAGTTGATCGCGGGTTTCTTTAAGCTTTAGTAATTCAACTCAGAACGATGAATTTTAAAAGACGAATTGGAATATGAAAAAAAAGAAAATTTTTTTGGAAAGTTGAATGTATTTTAATGTAGAAGCATTTTATCTTTATTGGACTGGAAAGAAATGAATAAATAATACATACATTATAGCCCTCCGATAATATTTTATCAAAAGTGACATTGAGGCATGTAAGAATTTACACATTACGAACGTTTGCATCTTATTTTTAAGTATTTTTCTTTTTACTTTTGAAACGATCGGATAGGTAATTTGCTGACATCCGATACGTCTTAAGTGTTTGCATACATAAATGATCATCTTGAAAGTGATCACTTAAAAATCGATTGAGACGGTTTTTGGATGAGTTATGATCTTGATGTTTTAAGAAACAAGATGCATGGAGTTTGTAATAGATTCTTGTCGAACAACTCGATGAAGAACCACAAAGTTTTTATTTTCAGTATTTCTGTTTGTGTGTTTATTATTTACAGACAATATGTGGTATTTGTAAACAACACTTTACGAAGAGAACTGTATGAAGAAATAAAACTATTTCATTTTTTTAGTTTCACAAGTTTTATTTTGTTATTATTTATTGCCAATGTGTGATACTTAAAGTGTTGTAAACTATACGTACGTATATATGTGGTACACGAGTATATGGTACGTAAAGCGTATACCACATACAAACTGCTTTTCATGAGAGAATCTCCGTGAAAAACCACAGAGTATTTTTAGTATTTCTGTTTTTGTGTATATTTACAGGGAATATGGGATAAACAGCTTTTACGAAGAGAATTTGCAGGACGAAAACCACATAGCCTTTTGGTTTTCAGGTTTCTTTAGTTGTTATATATTGCTAATTTGTGGTATGTAATGTGTATGCAAACTGCTTTTCAGAAGAGAATCTGTATCAGAAACCACATACTTTTTTTGTATTTCTGTTTTTGTGTATATTATTTACAGGCAATATGTGGTACTTTCTATATAACGTTTTAGGAACAGAATCAGCATGAAAAAATCCCACACAGCTTTTTTTTAGTTTTTTTAGTTTTTTATGGTTTTTTTTTGTTGTACAAAAGGGACTTTTCTGGGAAAAACTGAGTTTTTCTGGGACTTTTTTTTGTTGTTGTTATTTACTCTCAATGTGTGCTATCTTATGAGCAGCTTTTCACGATGGGAATCTGCATTGAAAATACTACAGAGAATTTTTAGTTCTGTTTCTTTTTTGTTATTTACTGCCATTGTATGGCACATTGTAAACAACTTTTTACGAAGAGAACCGGCATGAAAAAAACCACATATTTTTTTTTTTTTTTGTTGGTGTTCATTTCTTTTAAATAGATGTTTAGCTTAGGATAATTTGTATTTATATCGAAACAAAAAAAATATAAAAATTTAATTATGTATACTACGTATAATATAAAATATCACTGACGAAATTGATTTATTACTTAAATTCACATGCGTTTAAAGATTTAATTTAAAATTAAACAAAATGAAAAATAAAAATTGTTGTTAAACTATATAATAGCTAAAATCTATTGAATGCTGAATATTTAAAAATTATGTGATGAATTTCCTTTGTTATATATTGTGCTAGATTGTTTACCAAAGTTAACGATTTAATATGAATCAAAGGGGTAAATAGAGTTGAATTAATTTTAATAAAATGATTGCTATTTCAGCTATTATACAATGCACATAGAACAGAAACTATATTCTAATAATTTACTCTAATCTAATTTACCAACTAAAAAAAAAGGTCAACACAAAGTTTAAACATAAAAAAAAAAAAAAACTTGCCAACATATCTCCATTAAAGTATCATCGAAAAATGGCCACTTTCACTGAAGCGAAAAATCTAAACCATCTAGCAAGCATTAATCTCCCAGAGGTTTGGGATAATTGAGATTTTACGACTTGTAAATATACGATACGCAAGGAGAGATATATTTCCTTGGCCATAGCTGCAATTTGTGTTCCCTTTAAAAATGTGCCCTAAGAAGTAATAGAACTAATACAACTGGCATTCTTTGGATTCACATTTTTAAACACATTATAATTTGTTTTGCTTTAAAAGAGATTTTAAAGTCATTTGTTAGGATCTCTAAATATTTGCGGAATCATTTTCCAACTGAATAAATCCTTAAAAATTATTATTATTATTATTTTTTTTTTTTTAGTTTTTTAGAGTGAGTTTCTGAATTAATGCTAATTCGTTAAAAAAAAAAAAAAGAAAATGATAGTTCGATTTCAGTGTTAGGCTTATTCTGAAGAAAAATATTTATTATAGTTTTAGTGGATCATTTAGTTTTATTTAGAAATGATGCATAATTTATTTTCATCTAGTTTTAAAATAACATATTTAAATTTATTTTCATATAGCTCTTAGAATAACTATTTCAATATTCTGTCCAATACTGTTTCTATTGAGATGAAATATCCTTGCCTTTTTAAGTATGATTTCGATATAAGAACATATTCTGGAAACAAAACATTTATCGTAGGATTTCAATTGCGATTAGAATGTTGTATTTGTTTAGTTGTTAGGGATATTATAGTTTTTAGTTGTTAGAAATGTTATTGTTGTTTAGTTGTTAAGAATGCTATATTGGTTTAGTTGTTAGGAATGTTAGAATTGTTAGTGAACAGTTGTTAGTAGTTGGTAATAGGTGCTATAAATGTATATGTTGTTATAGTTGTTTATTTATTAGAATGATAAACTTGTTTAGTTGTATATATATCCTTTGATATATATTATGTTGTTGTTTACCAAAGTTAAAGTTTTAATATGTATCAAAGGAGCAAATAGAGCTGAATAAATTTTTATTAAAAGGATAGTCATTCTAAATTTAATACAATGTATGTACATAGAACAGAAATTATATTCTAATGATTTACTCTAATCTAATTTACCAACTAAAAAAATAGATTCACTCAAAGTTTAGACATAAATAAAAATTTGGCAAACATATCTTTATTAAAAGTATCCTCGAAAAAATGGCCAATTTCACTGAAGCGAAAAATCTAAACCATCTAGCAAGCATTAATCTCCTGGAGGTTTGGGATAATTGCGATTTTACGACTTGTAAATATACGATACGCATGGAAAGATGTATTTCCTTGGCCACAGATGCAATTTGTGTTCCCTTTTAAAAAATGTGCCCTAAGAAGTAATAGAACTAATAAAACTGCCATTCTTTGGATTCACATTTTTGAACACATTATAATTTCGTTTTTGCTTTAAAGAGATTTTAAACTCATATGTTAAGGATGTTTAAATATTTGCAGAAGCATTTTTTCCAACTGAATAAATCCTTAAAAGTTGTTTTATTCGTTTATTTATTTTTAATTTACTTTAGAGTGAATTTTAGAATTAATATTTTTCATTAAAAAAAAAAGAAAAAGATAGTTCGATTTCAGTGTTAGGCCTATTCTGAAGAAAAATATTTATCACAGTTTTAGTGGCTCATTTAGTTTTATTTTAAATGCTGCATAATTTATTTTTACCAAGTTTTAAAAATAAAATATTTAAATTTATTTTCATGTAGGTTTTAGAATAAGTATTTCAATATTCTGCCTAGTACTTTTTGTATTAAGAGGAAATATCCTTATTTCTTAAGTACGATTTCGATATAAGAATATATTTTGGAACAAAACATTTTTATCGTAGGTTTTAATTGTTGCAATTAATAATGTTATAATTGTTTAGTTGTTAGGAATGTTATAATTGTTAGGGAACAGTTGTTAGCAGCTGGTAATAGGTGCTGTGAATGTATGTGTTAGGATTGTTTCGTTGTTATTAATGTTGTAGTTTTTAGTTGCTATGAATGTTATAGTTGTTTAGTTATTAGGAATGTTATTGTGGTTTAGTTCTATATATCCTTTGATATATATTGCATTAGGTTGTTTACCAAGGTTAACTATTTAATATGCATCAAAGGAGCAAATAGAGCTGAATAAAATGTATTAAAATAATTGCTATTCTAGACATTGTACAATGTACATAGAACAGAAATTATATTTTAATGATTTACTCTAATCTAATTTACCAACTAAATAAATAGGTCCACACAAAGTTTAGACATAAAAAAAACTTGGCAACATATCTCCATTAAAGTATCATCGAAAAAAAATGGCCAATTTCACTCAAGCGAAAAATCTAAGCCATCTAGCAAGCATTAATCACCCGGAGGTTTGAGATAATTGAGATTTTACGACTTGTAAATATACGATACGCAAGGAGAGATATATTTCCTTGGCCACAGCTGCAATTTGTGTTCCCTTTAAAAATGTGCCCTAAGAAGTAATAGAACTAATACAACTGGCAATCTTTGGATTCACATTTTTCAACACATTATAATTTGTTTCGCTTTAAATAGATTTTAAACTTATTTGTTTAGGATGTCTAAATATTTGCTGAATCATTTTTTCCAACTGAATAAATCCTTAAAAGTTGTTTTTTTAGCATTATTTTTTTTTAGTTTATTTTAAAATGAGTTTTAGAATTAATACTTATTCATAGTTTAATTTGAGTTTTAAACATATTATGAATTAAAACATTTAATATTTTAGTATTGTTATCTTTATATCGTTTACATATACATAAAATATAGTACATATATATGGTATATAACGTTTAGTATATATCCTTATATCACTTAATACATATCATATATATCTAATTATAGTGTTTTTAATTTAGTTTAAATATACTTAAATTTACTTTCCTGTATTTTTTAAAATAAAGACTTCAATATTACATATTATTGTATCTAATACTGTTTCTATTAAGACGAAATATCTTTACCTTTTAAGTACGATTTCGATATAAAAATATATACTGGAACAAAACATTTATCATAGTTTTTGAGTTGTACTTAGGAATGTTATAGTTGTTTAGTTGTTAGGAATGCTACAGTTGTTTAGTTGTTAGAAATGTTATAGCTGTTTAGTTGTTAGGAATGTTATAGCTGTTTAGTTGTTAAATATGTTATAATTATTTAGTTGTTAGGAATGTTGTAGTTGCTTAATTGTTAGGAGTGTTATAATCATTTTTCTAAGTTCTGTTTTTTAATTATTATAAATTAATTATTTTCATATAATTTTCATTAATTATTTTTAATTGTATTTTTTAATTGAGTATAAAATATTATATATTATTTTATTTTTAAATTACCCTGTAGAAGTAATATTTATTTATTGGGAAAATACTTTATCTAGCTGTAAAATGTAATTTATATATTATAATTGATTATCAAACATAGGATTTAATGTATATTTTTACATCTTATTGCTGTTATTGAAATGATAATAACATTTATAATATTAAATATTTTTAAAACGTATAATTAGAATAGAATATTGTTTTTTTCAAATTTTAAAATATTAAAAGGCTTTTATTAATACGAAAATTTTACGAATTTTTGAATGAAATTATAAAATGTGAAAATGATATAATTCTAAATATATTCTTAATAATAATTACAAAGGAACGACGTTTAGGAAAAAAAAAAAAAAAAAAAAAGAAATTATTCTTTTTTCAAATGATAATTTTGATTGCTTTTTTATATACTATAATTGTGAATGCAAATTATGCCTAATAAAAAAGCATAGATTTCTTAAGTACCAAATAAAAAAAAAGAAAAGAATATTATAAATCTTCGAGGAGAAAAATAGCAGGTTATAGAACGTCATTTAACATTAATAGTAATTACAATTTAGAGTAATTATTTTATAATTAAATTTAATTAATCAACTAATTATTATCTTCAATTTGTTTGAACATTTATACGTTTTACGAAACAAAAAAAAATATTGCGATATAGAATATAAATAAATTACAGTTAATTACATAAAATTATATATTCCACGCCATTCTTCTTGACTATTGTCTAATGGTTGTATTATATTATAAAAAGATGTTTAAAATAACGAATGGATTATTGGGTTTGAAAACATAATTGAATGTTAGAGTGTATTATGCTGTTTGCTTTAAAGAATAATAGTTAAATAAGAAAAAATGAGCATCATTTATAAAAACAAATATCATTTAAAAGTTTCTTTATATCTATAGTACTCCGTAATCGATAGTACTCCGTAATCGGTACGCCTGTTGCCAGTTTATATCTATAATTAATACCACCTTCTCTTGTTATGAATTTTGTGCATGTAATTGAAATGCTTAATAATGAAAGAAAGGTAAATATTTGTGGAGTCTTTTCAAATATTACACACTTATATCTCTTATACAAGTATACACACACACACATATATATATATATATATAACATTTTGAAAATGGGGGTAAAACTTTTAACAAAGCAGCAGTATATGTCATTTACCTTAATAAAACTGGATAAATTATTACACAACTTTAAAGCGTTAGAATATGATAGATTTTATTAATTAATAATATGGTCCTTTATGATAAATAATGGTGCCATTTTAAAATAAATTGTGTTTAAATTATTTGCGGTTAAAATTAATTTATGAGCATCTATGTATAAGAATCTAGTAAAACATTATCTCAGTAAAAGTGATTTGTAATTATAACGTCATTCAATTGTACTAAAATATTTTTTCAACTTCGAACATTTGCAGGTCTAAAATTACACAGCAACTCAACAAAGCAACTTGAACAAAACAACTCAATGCAGCAGTATAAGAAATTTCATAAATTAAATAAAATAAGATACATTATGTAACAACTTTAAAGCGTTGGAGTGTGATAGATTTTATGAATCAAAGAAATTAGATTTTATTAATTAATAATATGGTTCTTTATGATAAATAGTGGTGCCCTTTCAAAATAAAATGATTTAAAATTGTTTATTAAAATAACATTATCAGCATCTATGCCTAAGAATCTTGTAAAACCATTAACTATACAGTAACTTTGTAGTAATAAATTTATTCAATTGTACTAAAAACTTTTCCAACTACGAATATTTGGGAAAAGTTGTCGAATGATTTTATATAAACATTCTATTCCCTTAATAATTAAACTAATTAACTAATTTATCAAGTATTATTTTACATAAAGTAAGAAAGGTAATTCATTAATTAACCACTGTAATTCATCCTTTAAGGCTTTGTGGTGATTCAGTGTGCAATGAATGACTTATGCTAGCTTTTCACTTACTTACAAGACAGTAAAACAAAGCATTCGATTAACTAATTACTATTGTACACACGAAATGTTGCAAACTTGAATAGCACAGTCGTCTTTGCCCTCACATTATTCTTACGAGGCCATGTAATTTCATTGCCGAGCTAGTTCAAAGCCACCGTCTCCCCATTAAAGACTAATAAGATGATTGGTGACTGTAGTAATACGATTTTCCTGTAACACGACGAAAGAACCTTGCTCTTCCTTGACATGAAAAAGTATCCTAGAACAATAGCCGAGCAAAAAGAAAGTCATCTTTTACGACGTACTAAGTCGCACGGCCCGAGGGGGAAGATAGCATTTTTCCTCGTGATGGCGTCTAACAGTCGGTTGTCAAGACTTTATTGATTGACTCAGGCACAATCAATGAGCTTTCGTCATTAAGACACACTGTAGTATCTCACTACCCCTTTCGCCCGTTTTTTTTCTTGGTTTCTTGTTTGCATGAAATGATTTGTTCGGCGACCGATGTCAGACGCATTTGTCTGATGGCTTTTAGATGAGAGTAATTCTTGGAAGGAGATAACGGAGTTCCAAAATCGGTCTTGTCGAAGGGCCTGGAACACTATCGTTGCACATTAAATCGATTTTATTTATGCAAGTTTCGCAGGCTATCAAGGACGCGGGATAAGTGAGTTGTTCCGTTTTATAAAATGACACGTCGTGCAAGTTGAGAATAAGTTCGTCGTTGAGGAGATAAGTCAATGGAGGGTGCCGTTATAGCATTGGAAATGTTAACTGTTAAAGTAAGCAAACTTAAAAGAGTTTTTTAAGGACGAAATGGTTATTTTAATGGATAAGATGGAAAATAAAAGGGATAATGAGAATATGAATGATTTATTTAAATGGAAAAAAAATATTTAATTATTTAAAATCTTAACTGTATCTTTTATTAATTTACAATTAAAAGCGGTGATCATTGAAATCATTGTCCGCACATGGGATAGGGGAGTTTTTACGTTTTGAGAAATTTTACAAATGGTAGGTTGAGAATAGGCTCTCTGTTGAGGAGATAAGTCAACAGTTAACAGTTGACTGTTAAAGTAAGCTTACTTAAAAGGTTTTATTTTTTTAGGAGGAAAATATTTATCAGATGGAAAATAAAAATTATAATTAAAAATTATGAGATAAATGATTATGAAAAAAGTAATGATTTATCATTACAGGATTTTAAATTTAATTGTAACTTTTAGTAATTTAAAATTAAAAATTTAATAAAAAAATTAAAGAACTCTGATCATAAATACGTCAAGTGCATGGCATTAGGAAGTTGTTCCATTTTTAAGAAATTTTTATAAATGGCACATCAAAACAAGTTGAGGATAAGTTCGCCGTTGAGGAGATAGGTGAAAAATAATGATATATTATTAAAAGGAATTTAAATTTTAATTGCATCTTTTATTAACTTATAATTAAAGATGGGAAAAATTAAAGAGCTCTGATCATAAAGATAATTGTCAAGGACATGTCATAAGTGAATTGTTCCGATTTGAGAACAAGTTGAGAATAAGTTCACGTGGAGGAAATAAATCAATGGAGGGTGCCGTTACAGCATTGGGAAAAAAGTTAACTGCTAAAGGAACTTACTTAAAAGGATTTTTTTTTATGGATGCAATGGTTATTTTAATGAATAAGGTGGAAAATAAATGGATAATTACAATTAAACGGATAAGATGAATGATTTGTTTAATTGAAAACATATTTAATTATTTTAAATCTTAATTGTATCCTTTATTAATTTACAATTCAAGATGAACAATTAAAGAGCTCTGATTATTAAAATTGTCCGTACATGGATAGAAAGATTTTTACGCTTTGTAAAGTTTTATAGATGGTACACCTTACAAGTTGAGAATAAGTTCTTCGTTGAGGATATAAGACAATGGAGGGGTGTCGTTATAAAATTGCGAAAAGTTAAATGTTAAAGTGAGCTCACTTAAAGGATGTTTTTTAAGACGAAATAGTTATTTTAATGAATAAAGTAGAAACTTAAAGGATAATAATAATTAAATTGATAAGATTAACGATATAGTTTTATTTGTAACTTTTATTAATTTACAATTAATGATAGGGGACATTGACAGAGCTCTGATCATAAAGACCGTTGCCAATTCCATGGGATAAATGAGTTGTTCCGATTTGAAATTTTTTATAAATTGTACATCGTCAAATTGAGAATAGGTTTGCTGTTGAGGAGATAAGTCAACGGAGATTGTCATTATAGAATTGGAAAAGTTAACTGTTAAAGTAATAAATGCAATTTTTTTAGTTATTTTAATTAAAAATAAAATGAATAACTATAATTAAAAGGAAATCAATGAATTATTTAAATGAAAATAATAGAAGCTTTTAAAAATTTAAGGATTTTATAGTTTAATTGCAATTTTTATTGAAATGAAATAAAAGATTGGAAACAATCATTAAGCTCCCATCATAAAGACCGTTGAAAATGGACACATTAAAATTGTCGTCAACAATGCCTTTCTTTGTATAATCACGAAAGATTATATGTAAATATTTACATTATTTACAATAAGTTATTTCATCAATGCAGAAAATACAATGGAATGACAAATTTTTAAACAAAAGACTTAACTAAATTAACGGATTAGAAAATTGTATTTTGCAGTTGAAACGAGCTTATAATCGGGATGTCGGTAATTCAAATGAAATAACAAATAAAAAAAAAAGTCATTACTGATTTATATATATTTTTTATTTTATCTCTCTACTTATTCGTTGTTTTTATTTGTTTTTTTCTTATTTGCATGCATGATCTTTTTGGTGACAAATGTCAGGCGCATTTTCCTGATGGACTTTAGATGATAGTAATTCCTTAGTGAGAGATAACGGAACTCCATAATAAATTTTGTGGAGGACTGGAACTGAATCGATTTTACTTAGCTAGATTTGTAGGGCAACAAAAATATTTGTGAAGATTTTGTTTTTGTAGATGTTTAAGAAACTATATAAATGGAAAATTAAAACTAGTTTATTGTAAAGTTAACGAACAATGCTAACAAATTATTTAAAATAAATTCTTACTTCTGGTATGTAAATAAGGAAATCATTCTTAGTATAACAATAAAATTTAAATAATAATTAAGGAAATAATTCTTGCTGTAAGAATAAGATTTAAATCAGAATTACGGAAATAATTCTTACTGTAACAATAAGATTAAAACGAGAACTAAGGAAATAATTCTTGATTTAACAATTTAAATCATGATTAAGGAAATAAGTCTTGATTTAAATAAGATTTAACTGAGAATTAATGAAATAAGTCTTGATTTTTAAATAAGATTTAACTGAGAATTAATGAAATAAGTCTTGATTTTCAAATTAAGATTTAACTATGAGATGATTTAATGAAATATGAAATAATTTTGCTATTTAAATCAGAATTAAGGAAATATTTCTTGCTGTAACAATAAGATTTAAATTAGAATTAATGAAATAATTCCTGCTTTAACAATAAGTAAGGAAATAATTCTTGCTGTAATAATAAGATTTAAATCAGAATAAAAAATGTAATTCAAATAATTAATTAATTGGTTTATTAAAATGAAAAAAAAAAAATGCAGTTTTCATATTATATTTTTTTTTATTTAATATTTAGATTTTAATTTAAAATTTCTTCGTATTACTAAAGTCACAATCAATAAGTTTATGCCATCAAAACAGTACATATCGCTATCTATTCGCCATTTTCATTCTTTATTTTTTTTTTTTTGTTGGCATAAAATGATAAGTTTGGCGACCGATTTCAGACGCATTTGTGTGATGACTTTTAGACGATGGTTATTCCTGGAATGGACTTTGTTATCTGCTTGCCAGGAATCGGGAAAAAATGAAACATTATCATTAGGTATTAAATTCATTTTACTTTGCGGAAAATTGAGTCCATAAGTTCTGATTTAAGTAAGCTGCTCGTTTTATGAAGTTTTATAAATAGTACGTCATTCGAACTAAAGAAACAATTTTCTCAAAGATAATAAATCTATTGAGAATTTAGCAATATATAAGTAAGATGCCATTAAAGGGATTTTCTGAATTAAAGTGAAGATAGAAGCTAAACCATCAATGATATAGCAATCGTTAGTGGAAAAAAAAAAAATAATGCATAATAATTTCATTTATGTAAAAGTAAAATTAAAACTCAAGTTCTAAAGAAATTAATAAATATTTAAATTTACGAATGCAGGTTTAGATTTACTTACACGTAGAAACATTTAAAAAACAAACAAACTATTTTATAATTATATTAATTAATTTAAAAAAAAAAAATATTATTTATTATTTAAAAAGATAAATGATACTATTGAATATTGTTATATGTTATTTATATGTATATAATAAATTAAATAATAACATTTATTTGACATTTATATTAATATTATTCCTTACTAAATATTATTTTTCTATTGGGTTGACAAGAAAATAATTTCAGTTTTCACCATTCAAATACATGCTAAAAAACGAACTTACTTTCTGTACAATTAAATATGGTACTTGTCTTAATACAGCAATGAATTTCAATGGAAATTTCAAATGCTATAATTAGCAATTAATGTTTATGTTACTTTATTATTTACAAGTTAAATTCACTTCGATTACCATAATAAGCTTGAATGTTAGCTGTACTTTTATAATGCAAAACGATTTAATACATAATAAAGTATAATTTAAAGACGTCTTAATTATTAAATAAGGAAACAACCTTATAACTTTTACATATTGTTTTAAAAACAATAAAATCACATCAATAATAAATTATTAATATATATATAAAAAACACTCATGTCCATAAATTAAGGATAATTCAGAATCACACAGAAATTGAAGTCTAAAATAAAAAATTCACCTGTAGAATTATCACACATCTTGAAGAAGAATATGCAAATTACAGGAAACCACCAGATGGCGCGGATAGTACGTCACAATGACGAGTATAAGAGGGGTATATAAGGAATGGTGGCAAAGAAGTAAAATTGTTACAAGCGCTTTAAAAGCCTTTCAGTGCAATAACCGCATAGTTATGGAACAAAGGAATCATTTGGATGATTTTTACGTGGTAGAATTATCGGACGACTGGAATGTGGACGTACCCACCTGGAAGTATCCGAGGAACTTGGAATCGCCCAGAGTGTCCTCTCCAGGCTTTGGCAACGATTCCAAGATGATGGTAATGTGAGTAGATGTTACAGCGCTGGTCGCCCCCAGTTACAACGCCGAATGAGGACCGGTATTTAGCAGTTACTGCCAAAAGAAACAGAAGGAGCACAGCATCAGACCTATCAGCTGTCTTCAGCTACCGGTACGACAGTTTCAAGGCAGACCGTGTACAGACGCTTAGGACACATTGGTCTATATGCTCGTAGGCCTGTCAGATGTGTTCCACTTACAGCAACTCACTGTCGCCTGCAATTTACCTGGAGTAGAGAGCATGCATTGTGGACACCGCAACAGTGGTCTTGTATGATGTTTTCCGACTAGTCCAGGTTTAGTTTACAGTCTGATTCTCGCCGGACTTTCATATGGAGAGCGCCAGGTACCCGTTACCACCAAAGAGAACACCATTGAACGACACCGTCACGGTGGTGCAGGATGGCTCGTTTGGGGAGGGAATTATTCTTGGTTCCAGAACTGACCTGCATGTTCAGAGTGTAACGATGACAGGCCACATCTATCAGGATGTCATTCTGGAACAACATGTACGTTTGTTTCGGGGCACCATGGGTGCTAAATTTCTGTTTATGGATGACAACGCCCGTCCTCACCGTGCAAACATTGTAGACGAATGCCTTCAATTGGAGGATATCACCCGTATGGATTGGCCAGCATACTCACCGGACTTGAATCAATAGAGCATGTGTAGGATATGCTTGACCGATGAATTGCAGCCCGTAAACCCCCTCCCACCTATCAACCGGAACTTCGGAGGGCATTGCTTGATGAGTGGTGTAATATTCCCCAAGATCAGATTGATAATTTGATACTCAGCATGCCTAGGCGTTGAAAGGCCTGTATTGCATCGTCCGGGAGACATACTCCATATAAACCATCATACTAACCATGTTATACTGTTTTTGTAAATAGGTTCTTTTTTGAAATTTGCTCCAGGCAGTAAAAATTGCAATTTTTATTAATTATGTCAAACATATAGCATCTTTTTTTGCTCTTTTACCTTTTGTTTTATAAATAGACTTTACAAATAAGTCAAATTTGTTTTGCTTCTGTCTCTTTCTTTGCCTGAACTTCATTATCCTTAATTTATGGACATGACTGTACATTTGTTTCGTATCAGAAAAATAATTAAAGTTTTTTTTTTTTTTTTTTTTTTACTAAAACCGAAAACGTGCATTGCTAGAATTATTACCAGAAAGTTTTTTTTTCTTTATTTACTTTATTTTTTATTATATAAGTTTAAATATAAGTACAGTTATTAGAATAAGAACTATAATCCCTAATGTATAGTTAGACAATTATAGATCACAATTCGATACATTGCTACTATTACGTCTAAAAATATTTTTCATTTCATCATATTTTTCATCATATATATTATATAAGTTAAAATAAACCTCCTTCATGATTAAAAAGGAAGATATCATCTTTTATAATGAAAATGAAGAAACTTTAATTATTTTTCGAAATGAGTTAAAATACCTTCATTTTAACTCATTTCTCAAAATAAATTAAAATGAACCTCCTTCATAATGAAAATGAAGTTATGAACATCTTTCATGATGAAAATGAAGAAACGAAAATCCTTCATGATGGAAATGAAGATTGTTTAACTTATTTTTAAAATGAGTTTAAATATTTTCATTTTACCTCATTTTTGAAAAAAAATTAACCTACGAACCTAACCTTTTCTTTTGGGTACTGAAGGTACATCGAGTCAAATGTATGTTAAACATGGAAAAGGAATATAATGTCCATTGTTAGACATATATTATCACGAATAAACTCGTGTTCGTATTAAAATAATTCGAAATAGCAACAAAATATTCGTTTAGTCTAGATTTAAAAATTAAATTTCACACGAATTAAGTCGTGGTGTTTTGAACAGATACATTTATGAAATGTATGCTTACTCTAATTAATCAATTAAGGAGCTAGTTATTTGATAAAATTCATGATTTATAACAGTATAAGTATAAAAATAAGGCACAGTTACAAAAACTAATGTTTCTGAACATATGAAAAGAATTGAAAACCTATGTGTTTGTCGAAAGTAAAACAAAATATGGCATAAATGTAAATATCATTTTCAATACTATTTCGATAAAGCATAATGAACCATAAAACACACGTCGGATTAGTTCTAGAAACGCTGCTATTATTATACCTAAAACCATACAAAAACTTTCTAAATTGGTCCATATCGCCGATATATTTAACAAGGCAGATCCAAACATAACAATAACATCGCCTAACACAGAAGCAAACAACTCGAACAAGTTCCATATTTCCATCAGAGCCTGAAAGGAGATATAGTTACCTAACACTGATGATCCTCACAGACGTACGCGCTGCCTAAAAGAGAATTGTTGAAGAGGTATAGTGTCTTCCAAGAAGAAGGAAGAAAAAAAATTATGTGTATAGATATATATAAATCGGCATCGGAGATGTAAGCAAACGTGAGCGCAGGGAAAAATCAATCGGTAGAAAGACTCATTTCCCGGAATCTGGCGGGGAAATAAAACTTTGTGCCAGACGTGTTCGAGTCATTACTCAAGATTGGATTTGTGGAGCTTTTCCTATGCATTTTATGGAAGGAATAAAGCTTAAGTCACGGAACGGTTTTCCGCATGCATTAGATGCGTAATTCGTACATTTCGTGCACTTCTTCTTGTTGTTATGCCAACTAGCGTTTTTACTTTGTGGAAGGGAAATTATATCCGAGGAAGTTGGGGGAATGCGATTCTGTAAGTTTCACAGTTACTTGAAAGGAAATGAGCTTTGCTAAATATATGGGGTGTTTTTGGATCTCCAGTAGGAACTTGAAAAGGAGGACTGTAAACATGGATATGAATCATAATCAAAGTCATAAATGAATCAGAGGCTCTGTATGCGGACGTTTAGGTCGGTGGTGTGGCTTTCCCAATAAAATTGCTGGTTGTGTGCATTAAATATACAGTCTTTCACCAACACTAAGTTGGTTCATATTCATTACATATAGGGTCTAGCTGTTTCAAATAGACACACTGGTGTGAGATAGTATTGGAAAATATATTGTGAAATATTGGTAAATATATTAGTAATTCGTACATTTCGTGCATTTCTTGTTATGCCAATTAGCATTTTTTACTTTGGGAAAGGGGACATTATATCCGAGTAAGTTGGGAATGCGATTCTGCAAGTTTCACAGTTACTTGAAAGGAAATGAGCTTTCCTAAATATATGGGATGTTTTTGGATCTCCAACTAGGAACTTAGAGGGAGGACGATAACAGGGACATGAATCAGAATCACATAGAGGATCAATGTCAGAAATGGATTAGAGGCGCTGTATGCGGACGTTTAGTTTGGAGGTAGAGCTTCCTCAATAAAACTGTCGATTGCGAGCAGTAAACATACAATATTTCATCAACACTGAGTTGGTTGATATTCATTACATACATGGACTAGCTATTTCAAATAGACACACTGGTGTGATAGAGAAATAGTATTGGGAAATATATTGGTAATTTGTACATTTCGTGCACTTCTTGTAATGCCAACTAGCGTTTTTACTTTGGGAAGGGGAAATTATATCCGAGGAAGTTGGGGAATGCGATTCTGTAAGTTTCACAGTTACTTGAAAGGAAATGAGCTTTGCTAAATATAAGAGGTGTTCTGGATCTCCAAGTAGGAACTTGAAAGGGAAGACTATAAGCATGGATATGAATAAGAATCAAAGTCAGAAATGAATCAGAGGTGCTGTATACGGGCGTTTAGGTCGGTGGTGTGGCTTTTTCTCAATAAACTACTGGTTGTGTGCACTAAACATACAGTCTATCCCCAACACTGAGTTGGTTGATATTCATTACATATAGGGTATAGCTATTTAAAATATGGGAAATATATTGGTAATTCGTACATTTCGTGCACTTCTTGTTATGCCAACTAACGTTTTTACTTTGGGAAGGGAATTATATCCGACCAACATGGGAATGCGATTCTGTGAGTTTCACTGTTACTTCAAGGAAATGAGCTTTGCTAAATCTACGGGGTGTTTTTGGATTTCCAACAGGAGCTGGGAGGGAGGACGATAACAGGGACATGAATCAGAATCACATAAGGGACAATGTCAGAAATGGATTAGGGGCTCTGTATGCTGGCGTTTAGGTAGGCGGTATACCATCCTTAATAAACTCTTGATTGTGTGTGGTAAACATACATGCTTTCACCAATATTGAGTTGATTGATATTCATTACATATACCGCTTAGCTAATTAAAATATACTCACTGATGTAAGATTGTTCAGAGAAATATTTATTTCCTGTTCTATTTTCGACATTTCATTCACAACCTAAGAATATGTAGCCCACTAAAAGTTAGAAAAGTGAGGGTTGAACAACAGTGGCCTAGTGCATACCACGAACAGTACCCCTCATACATGTGACAAAAGAGGGCAGTGCCTTCCAGGAGGACATTTAAGGACGTGTCGTATGGGTTTTTTTTTGGCTTGTCTCTCTACGGTCGTCTTGCGCACACGAGGACTAAACAGACCGGGGCCTACAATTTAAAGTGGATTCGAATCACTAACAAATATCCATGCTATGAGCCAGGATTCTAACCTGAAGCATGTGATACAAAAGGCCGGAGCATTAGCCACTTTGCCATCAGACCACGTGACCTATAGGAGAAAATACGATAAACTCACATTAGACAGTCTGACTATCGATGTGAGATGGTTTTACACATATTGTCACAATTGTCATCGCGTCTTCTTGCTTGGGAAAATAGTGGTTACAGCAATGCCGCCAGTGGATTAAAACCTCAGCACTTTGGCTCTAGGTCATGAGCTGGGCCAGGAAATGCTTCTGACGACAACGTACCTTAATTACTAAATGTGCATCAAAACCTTCATAATGAGGATTCTTTATTTTGCCCATTCAGAATATTAGGCGCTCACAATCAACGCCAACAGCCATACTGGAAGAGAGCGTATCGAATGCTGTAGAAAGGAAGCGAAATTTCAATATACTGGCATTAGCTTCTGCATTAGATCATCCTCTTTATGTCAAGTTATTGCAATCAGACAGCAAATCCTCGACGAATCGCATTTTCAACGAAATTGCTATCCGTATGTGAATTACAAACTACGTTCCATTCGCAGATGAAGGGCCTTTACACAAGAAGAGATGTTCAATATTCACAAAGAGCATGTTTATTATGCATGTTCCTATATTTTGTGTGTGTAATAAAATTTTTATTGTATATCTTTGTGACTCTTAATCGGCATTAGAGGGTACGATTACCAGCTATGCATCTATATCTGAGTCTGATACTTATCTATGTTATTTACCTCTCCTGCATGTATGTAGAGGCCTGATGGTCAATTGGCTAATACTCTGGCCTTTTGTATCATAGTCTTCAGGATAGTATCCTGGCGGTGGTATGGATATTCGTTAGTGGTTCGGAATCCACTTTAAACTGTAGATACCACTATGTTTAGCCCTCATGTGCACAAGATGATCGTAGAGCGACAAACCAAACCAAATATCAAAAACTGAAATAAGTTACATAAATTAAGCTTTAAAAAGCCAAAACTTTCCAATTCATTAAATTATCGCATAATAGTATACTTTTACGAGAGATTTATGTCCTCCCTTGAAATATTTGGGGATAAAAGAAACAAACAAACAAACAATAGTGTACTTCAATTCATGTGTGTCTGTAGTGGAAAAGAAAATATTTCAGGTATTCATCAACAAGTCCGCGAGATATAGATGTAAAGTGACAGATATAATTTATTAGTCTATGAAGTAATTAATCATCATCATACCGGCTCAGAAAAAAAAATGTTAGCTTGTGATAATTGGAGTATGAAATACAAGTTCTTGATTGTAACCCTTCTGTGTATGAGAAAAACTGTATCGATTGTTCATCCATGGTGTGTAGTATTCTGAAATGGTGCTGATAGTTAATAGTTAAATAATTCTGATAAGCTGCTAGTTTTGAACTCGAACTACTTTGTTTACTCGAACATTGGATTTTTAAAGATCTTTAACTTTGAAAGTAACTTTTGAATTTTTTTTCTTACGACAAATAGACAAGTTATTGCATAGGCTGCTCATGGATTTCAGAATTCGGGACTTGCCTCATTTAGAAAAATCAAGTGAATATTTTAACTAATTAGACGACTTTGAGAACCGAAGTTTTAGAGAAAATGTCTTGTGCTTCAATGAAAAATTGTTTAATCATTTATTAATTTATTAATCAAACAATCATTATTCCTTAATCTTAGATCAGGGGTGGCCAAACCAAATTATTTTCTAAAATTATGATAAACCTCACTGGCTGGAAAAAAAAATATTCAAGGCGGGCTGCTGGCTTGCCACCTCTGTTTTAGATGGACATAACATTTATTTAATTCAATTTCGAATTGTTTTAATCTGTTTTGAATAAACATTCTTTTTTAATGATGGAGTAAGAATCCACCACGCATTCAAGAAAAAGATAATTGTTTAAATAAACTGGATTCACCATGTATTTGCACGAGAACTATATAGTGGACCGCGTGCGGAGAGAACAAAAAAAATATTTAAATATACTTTACTCGAGACGTGTGGCAACAGTAGAGTGTTCTATTGTTTTAAAATTACTAGTTGCAGTTTATATTTGCGTTATAACCATTGCTTAGCTATGTAGAAAATAAATTATATGTTTGCGTTAACATCTACTCTCAATTCTAGCATTTTAATAATCATATTCACCTGTTCAACTTTTTTTGGAAAGCTAAAAATTCTACTTACGTAAAAGTTTCAAAATTGCAGATTATAAAAAAATTTAACTAATGTTATGATGTCTTCAAAGGCGAATACACCCATATCTGACCATAATGTGTACCGAAAATAGATAACTTTAGAAAAAAATGACTTTAAATAGTATATAATAGAAAAGATTACTTGAAGTGGTTTAGAGAAAAGATGACTTGAAGTGGTATAATAGATGACTTTAGAAAAAATGACTTTAAATGGTATAATAGACGAATTTAGAAAAGATGACTTGAAGTGGTATAATAGATGACTTTAGAAAAAATGACTTTAAATGGTATAATAGATCATTTTAGAAAAAAAGACTTTAAATGGTATAATGGATTGATTTAGAAAAGTAGGTTACAAATAGATGGCATAGAATAATCGAATCGGTTACAATAAGGTAGACTGGTTATAAATAGATGACTTTAGAAAGGTAGACTCTTAAAATTAGTTCTTACATGGTGATAAATTAAAATATTTGTTTCTTTTTTTTTTTTACAATACATCTTTAGAAAAGAGAAACAAAACAAAATACATCGTAGCCATTTTTTGTAGAAAAGGAAGCTCACCATTTTGTGAATTATTTTACATGTAGTTTTAAACTTCTGTATACATTTAAAAAAATGTAATTTATTCACTCCTCAATAGCATAAATGCTAGTTAGATAGAAGAAATCAAAATCCGAATATACCCTATAGAAATCCCTTCTATTTTCTCATTTAAGCATATTTAATCTTTTTTTCTTCTTTTAATCCTATACTCTGAAGGGAATTAATTATAAACTTTTTTTATCTGATGCAAGCTTAATACCTTATTTAAAATACTTATTTTGTAAACTGCATAACATTAAATAAATGTTGATTAATTTTTTTCTAGAAAAAAAATAGTTTTGTTACGATTACTTTTCTGTGAGTATCAAACAGAAGCTTTTCAAGTTAAATAAATAGCTGAAATGATTAATCGCTTTATGTTTTAATCATCTGAGAGTTCATTAAAATGTTTTGATAGTTTTTTTTTTTTTCAATTCAGTTGTATTTATTTTTGCAAATAATTTTAAATGAACATATGTAGCACAAATGATTTATGCAATAGTATATTAAGAATAAAGTGATTCAAAAGATTGTTGTTTGTTTCTTTAAATTATAAAACGATAAAATTAAATTCTAATTTGAAAAAAAAAAAATCCGGCATTAATTTATATATTATATATATATGTCAATTTATTTTTGTACATTAAAACCATTACCATTTTAATTTGCACTTTTTCTTATTAAGCAATATATAAAAATTTATTAGCAGTTTAATATATATGATTATTATTTTTTGATTATTTATTTTTTACATGTTAAATATTATTACTGATACGATATTTTATGGCAGCTTGCAATCATTAATAATATTATCATGCTACATTAGAAAATATTTTTACTCCTATATGATAGTGTTTATTTTGATTTCAATTCAGTAAAACTTTGTTGTACATAAAAATTTCTCATGTCTGAGATACAAATAAACTATACGGTCTTAGAAGTATTATTTAAACTTGAACTATTTATTCGTTCATATTTAAATAATTTGTAGTTAATAAATAATCTTTAATTCCTTCTTTAAAAAAAGCATTATATAATTACAAAAAAAAAATCTAATATATTAAATTTTTATACAAATTAAATAGTCTGAAATCAATGCATTTTAAACGTATTGTTAATTATTTGAAAGCAATTATAGTAATAAGAATAGCAATGCAATTATATGAATATATCAATTAAAAATATTAACAATGAAACAAAATCTATTGAATAAAATAACGCTGTCATTAATCTATAAACGGATAACTTCATATTTATATTATTTTTGGTATATCCCGAATTAACTTGTACAAAAATTAAATGTGAATTCTGGGACTATTTGAATTGTATTATTCTTAGGTAAATATGAGTTTCTTTCGTGTAGAATGAGTATGTAGTCTATCAACAGTCATTTTATCGCAATATCAAGATGTTTTAGAAATATTTGACTCAATCCCACTCAAGTACATAAAAGACTGGGGATTCAGAACATGTTATTTATTGCTAATTCTGTTTTTATTTACTTATTTTTTAAAAATATATGAAATTGAAGACATTTTCAGCATAATAGTAGCAATGTATCGGGGTGGAGCGGGTCTGAAAAATTCTGGCGTTGAATCAGGTAACTATAAATCCATTTCTAATGCTTAATCCGTATACCTAGAATTATAATTCAATTTCTAAATTAAAACACGTAAATAAAACAGAATAAAACTTATTGATAATTATTCTAACAATGCATATTTTTGATTTTATCAACAGGATAAATGAGTCTTCAATCATATAATTTATTTCATATTTAGGAAATTATGTTTACTTGAGGAAAATTCATATTGCAGTACGGCCATAAAAAACTTTAAAATAAAAAAAAATAATAATAAAATTACTTTAAAATAAAATAGCTAATAAGATATCTGCAACTTAAGCAACCGAATAGAATTAAATTAAATTTCTTATACAAAGGGAAAGACATGGGAAGATGAGTTCCGAAAAACAAATATATTAAATGTCGCTAACAGTCGCTCAAATTTGCCATTTCGACGCTATTGTTAAGTACCTACTAAAAATATTACGCATTATAGTAGATAGATTTGCTTTCCCTTCATCCTAGGAACATTGTCCTAAGTGAAATTTTTATGTGAGGGGTACCTACAATCCGTTGTGCATGTTGGTAATGTTAAAAATATGTTTTTTTTTATAGAGAACACAAAGATGAGATTTTACAAACATCCATAGTGACAGTACATGCGCAGCAATAGACAACACCAAACACCGGACGGAATATCTTAGGGAAGATCAGTCTTTTGAAAATATTACACGTGATTCAAGGGACCTTAATGTAGATTATTTTCCATAGGTTTCATAGTGTATTTCACTCATTTCGGCGTGTGAAATCTTTATCGTTCAATCATTAATGAAAGTTTCTATAATCCATTTTCTATGAGTCCATTCCCACTATTGTTTCCAGCAACACCAAAATCTTTCATATCGGCGACTTTGGTGCTTAATTTTTTATTTGCTTTTTTTTTTTTAAAAATTCATCTCCCATGCCTTCCATAGTCTGTATATGAAATTTGATTTCATTTCACTGAATGATTAGTTTCAGATGCAGATGCTTCCGAATGGGAAACTTTATTTCATGACCACCATGAATGTGACATCTAAAGGTAAATGTATGATTGCAGTAGATCCTTTCAACTTACCACCAGTACAAGAAGAAGGCAACGAACGGTACAGTGGAGGCCAGCGCTATCTGGGGCCAGTCCCGGATGACGAAGACGGATCCGGCGAGCAAGACTCCACCGAGACTGCGGTACAGGTAGATCAGGTGCAGGTTCCGACCTCGCCACTTGGTGCCTACTAATTCTTGAGCTGGAAGGAAAATAATTTTTTATGAAAAAGTTACATTTAACACTATTTATAATGCAAGAATCTTAATAGCATAATTTAAAAAACAGAATTATTCCTCTAATTAAAAACACGTTTTAATGAAGGTAAATTAAGTAAATCAGAAATGTAAAAAAACTCTCGTTCGCTGAAACGAAAATTAGTAAGGAGTTTCTTTCATTCCATGGAAGCGTCTAGTTACTGTCTAGTCTAGTTCTTTTCCATGTTTTCTTCATGAATAACCCCTTTCTACCAATTGAGCGAGACTTGATCTGCTCTAGCGTATATTCACATATAATATTGCACTTATCGGAATCGGCTTGATCATCAGTTCATCGGCGATGTATGAGTGGTTCTATAGCGAAAATAAGTACCGAGATGTCACTTTGTAATTGAGTTGTTTTTATATCTTAACAAAATACCTACAGAGGTTAAATTTTTAGCCATCTTCGAAACTAGTTTTTATTCGATCAGGTTTTTAATCGTTCATTTTTAATCTTTCAGTTTTTAATTCAAACCAATTTTTAATTTTTTTAATCGTTCATTTTTAATCGTTCGATTCAATTGTTCAGTTTTGAATCGTTCATTTTAATCGTCCATTAATTAGCCTTCTTTTTTAGCATTATAGTGTTTAGAGCAATGAGATTCTCGTAATGAGACATAAAAACAAATACAAACACACGTCTGACAAATAAGGCACAAAAACAACGTCTGACAAATAAGGTTCAAAAAGTTTGATTACACTTCGTTTACAATTGAAGAGGGTGAATTATTTGAGGGCGATATTAAAGAAACCTTGAGGAGCGCAATGGATTTAAAATTGAATTAAAAATTAATTTATATAATTTTAAAAATTAAAATGTCAGCATTGAGAGTCTTTTGCACATGGCGCTTTTGTGTAATAATAGAATTTTCTTTAAATTTTATCTATTATTTTTTAAAATTTTATCTATGTATGAATTTTTATGGTAATGAATTTGGGCCATACTTGCTAATCAATATATTTTCTCAGAAATGCTACATCTAAATACAAAAGAAAATGTTACACACCTATTACCCAATATTTTCTGCTAAATTTTCTCTTCCTAAAGATCTTATAATTGTGGTGCAACTTTCAGTGTAATAAAAATACAATAATAAATTAAACATTTCAATCCACACTAAACACTTTATTTACGACTATATATTTTTCGCGAACCATACATTTTTGGCAACTACATTAATTATTTTTTATGAACTTTAGATAAGCAGTTTGAATTTTTTAATATATAGATGAACAGGACAATTCACATTTTTAGCAAATTCCTTCTCTTTTACGCGAAGAAATGGAAATACATCTTAATATCTTTCCATATAAACAATGAAACTTTATGGATTACGGGATACTCAGTATGTCGTTTATAATTGGTTGCTGTGGACAGAATATAATAAATCAAACTGGATAGTAATAAAAATAGTTTTCATTTAATATGATAATATAGTTTATAATTGCAATACTTTAATATAATTTTTTAACTTTATTCCTTGTACCTAAATCAATTTCACTTGATTTTTTACTTAATTTTACATCCCATTTCATAACAAATTTAGGAATATTCTAAGCAATAATTTCCTAATAACTAAAATAATAAATATTTTTCCTTTAACATGATTAAATAGTTTATAACTGCAATACTTTAATATTAAAGAACTATTTTCACGGGAAAATTTATTTCTTGCATCTAAATGAACTTCATTTGGAAATAATCAACTTCACCAGTATGTACCTAATTTTTAAATCCCATTTCATAACAATTTTAGGAATATTCTAAGCAATAATTTCCTAAACAAAATGAACATCTAACTCTGGAAAGACTTCTTCAATATATATACTAAAATATCAACCGTCAACAACAATGGGCCCCTAAAACAGGACGAAATGTATTATCTTCCTTGAGAGATTCCCAAAAACTCACTCTGAGAAAATTTTGAACTCCGACTCCATTCTGCGGCATGAGGGAGGCAGCATTAGTTTGGCGGCACTCGGAATAATTCAGGGCCGGGCCGATGCAAATGCCCGGATTAGCACCTAAGCTACTTGGGTGTGATATGCATTGATTTGGAGATCTGTGAGTAACATTCTCATTACCCTCTTCCGCATACACTACAACTATAGGGTTGCACCTCTGGGAAATATGCCCGCCTCAGAGACTTAATGACACGTGTTTCGCACCGCAGATGGAATGCCAAGATACCGCTCCTACAGTGAATGCAGGTGCGTGTCTATAGGTAGTAAATTATGCCATTTATTTTACAATATGGAGACCAGTCAAACGAAAACCTTAAAAGTTTGTGAACTGACTATGGTTCAGCAGGTATTATTAGTGATCTTGTTATGTAGGTTATTAAGACCTTAACCTACTCATTAGTTATTAAACCTTCAAAGTTTGTGAATTGACTATAGTTCAGTAGGTATTATTGGTATTATTGTAGGTATTATTATAGTAAATACAGGTGAGTGTTTAATACAAGAGAAAATTATGCCATTTATTTTTATAATACGAAGATCAGTCAAACGAACACCTTAAAAGTTTGTGAACTGACTATGGTTCAGTAGGTATTATTACTGAAGCTGTGCAATATGTTATTAATACCTTAACCTTAAAACTTAAAGGTTTGTGATCTGACTATGATTCAGTATTACTGAACCTGTTCAGAAGGTTAATAATACCTTAACGTATTTAGTAGTTATTAAACCTTAAAACTTTGTGAACTGACTATGGTATTATTACTGCAGCTTGTAGGTTATTAATATCTTAATCTATTCAATAGTTATTAAACCTTAAAAGTTTGTGAACCGTCAATGATTCATTAGGCATTATTACGGAACCTGTTCTGTGTGTTATTAATACTTTAATCTATTATGTATGTTTATACCATAACCTATTCAATAATAAACCGTAAAAGTTTTACCATGGTTCAGTAGGCATTTTTATTGAACCTGTCCTTTTAGATATCAATGTAAACCTTAAAAGTTTGTGAACTGACTATTACTGCAGTTGTAGGTTATTAATATCTTAATCTATTCAATAGTTATTAAATCTTAAAAGTTTGTGAACCTTCAATGATTCATTAGGCATTATTACGGAACCTGTTCTGTGTGTTATTAATACTTTACTTATGTATGTTATAACTTATGTATGTCATTATGTATGTATGTATTAATACCTAACCGTAAAAGTTTTGTGAAGTTACTATGGTTCAGTAGGTATTATTATTGAACCTGTCCTTTAGGATATCAATACCTTAACATATTCAGTAGTTATTAAACCTTAAAAGTTTGTGAACTGACTATGGTATTATTACTGAAACTTGTAGGTAATTAATATCTTAATACTATTCTTGTAGGTAATACCTTAACCTATCAGTGTTATTAAACCAAAAATCTTAAAAGTTTGAACCTGACTATAGGATATTAATACCTTAACCTATTCAGTAGTTATTAAATAGTTTGTGAACTGACTATTATTATTACTGAAACTTGTTGGTTATTAATATCTTAAATTCAGTATTATTGAACCTTAAAAGTTGAACTGACTATGGTTCAGTAAGTATTATTACTGAACCTGTTTTGTAGGATATTAATACCTTAATTTATTCAGTAGTTATTAAACATTAAAAACTGACTATGGTTTGTTGATTAATATCTTATATTCAGTAATTATTTAACCTTAAAAGTTTGAACTGACTATGGTTCATCAGATATTATTACTGAACCAGTTCTGTAGGTTATTAATAACTAACCTATTCAGTGTTCTGACTATGGTTCAGTAACTACTGAATTATATATACCTTAACCTATTCAGTAATTATTTTTTTCTTCTAATGCAGCTGCAGACCGTGATCTTCGCCATAAGGACTGCACCTATGTTACTCACTTTGCATTACCCAGGGGGCGCGTGTAACTTGATGGTAAACGCTACGGACGCGTGTAACAATGCCCTCGCAGCGCTCTACGATCCTATTAGGACCGGGACCTACGGCTTAAAAAGTGGATTCGAACCACTACAAACACCCATGGCAAAGCCGGGATTTGAACCCGATACCTGTGGTACCGAACGCCAGAGTGCTAGCCATTCGGCCATCAGATTCAGATAGATTCAGTAATTATTAAACCTTAAAAGTTGGTGAACTGACTTTATTTCAGTAAGTATTATATCTCAATATGTTCTGTAGGTTATTAATACTTTAACCTATTCGGTAGTTTTTAAACCATCAAAGCTTGTGAACTGACTAAGGTTCAGTGGTTATTTTACTGAACCTGTAAGACAAGGTATTATTACTGAACCTGTTCTGTAGGTTATTAATGTCCACTGAATCATAGTGAATTCACATTTAAGATTTCTGCATAAATATCTAGCAATAATAACCTACTGAACGATGATTCTGTAGTTTATTAATATGTAAGGAAATAATTATTGGGCAGTTGTTATCAATGGTATGAAGAATGTGGATAAATCTGCCTTTTTAGTGATAAAGGATCTCAAATAAAAGAGCTCGACATTCGAAAATAACATTTAAAAAATAAGGACTTTATCAATATTATTATAGCATATTCGATTTAATACTGTGATTAAATCCTCATATTTCAAAAAGCGCATTGTAATTTTTTTCTTTCTCCAATAATAGATTCATTATTTTTTTCTATTCTCCATGAGCAAATGATAGAGGATCAGAATCAATATTAATGCCACTGCAGATCCGATTGCCGGACACGAACGTAACTCAAAAGAAGTAATTCACTTGTTATGTGAGAACTAAATTGGAACGTAATTGCCGCCAAAATTGAAAAAGAACCATTTGGGGGGGAAGCAAAAGAATTTCGTTCGTAATTGGACAATAGACAGATGGGCAATATCACCTGACAGCAGGGAGATGATCCTTAGAAACCATTCTTGGGGTTACTCATTAAAAATTAAACAATAGTAGAAATGTAGCAGGAGCTGCATGGTGCACCCTAGATAACATTGAATCTGTTACTAATCTCTAACCTTCAACCCTAAAGAATTTCAATAAATCTGTTATCACTTAAATGTCAATGAATTTTTTACAACTCTTCTTTCAACGGATTTCAATAACATTTGAAGTCTCACGACATGAATGAAACATAGCAGATCATGCATGGTACACCTTGATAATAGATTTTTTTTTTTTTTCTAAAGCAGCTGGCAAATACTTAGACCGTAATATTTTATGACATTAGGGCTACACCGATGTTACTCATAGCACTACCCAGGGGGGCGCGTATAACTTGAAGATAAGCTACTGACGCGGAGTAACAATGCCCCCGCAACACTCTACCATCACATTAGATATTGAACTACGGTTTAAAAGTAAATTCCGAACCACGACAAACAACCATGTCACTTCGGAACTCGAACCCGAAGCCTGTGGTACCGAGCGCCAGAGCTCCTAGCCCCTCGGCCATCAGGCCTTCCCTTTAATAATAGAAAATGTGAAAAATAAATCTGACTTTTAAGCCATAAAAGGATCTCAGAAAAAAAAAACAAGCAATATAAAAAAAAAAAATTAAAGTCAATTCCTACTTTTTTTCACTCTATTGCAGAAAGTCCTTTATAAATAATGTTCATTCCTTTTTTTGTTTATCTGGAGCCATCTATTGGTAGATATATGCAACTTAAATCTAAAAAAAAACTAAAATTAATTATATAAATTTAATTACTGAATTAATATTTGAAAAAAAACTGTATTAACATCCAGTGTCAACCACTACAAGTTCAAAAAAAAAAAAAAAATGCATTTGAAATTGAGTGAATAAATAAGTATTTTATTAACGATTGAAAATTTGAACAAGATATCTATAGGAGAGTGTGAATTACTAGAAGGAATTGAAAAAAAAAATAGGATCAAAAATAACATTTACAAAATAAAGGACTTTATCAATATTATTATAGTATATTCGATTTAATATTGCGATTAAATCCTCATATATCAAAAAGTGCATTGTAATTTTTCTTCTTTTACTTCATCTCCAATAATAGGTTCATTATTTTTTCTACTCTCCCTGAGCAAATGACAGAGAATCGGAATCAATATTAATGCCACTGCAGATCCGATTGCCGGACACGAATATAACTCGAAAAGAAGTAATTCACTTGTTATCTGAGAACTAAATTGGAACGTAATTGCCGCCGAAATTGAAAACGAACCATTTGGGGAACAAAAGAATTTCGTTCGTAATTGGAAAATAGCCAGATGTGCAATATCACCTGGCAGCAGGGAGTCGCGAATCATCAAAATCAAATGAAATCATTGTCGGGCAGAGTGGGTGAAATGACACTAAAGAGATTGGATGTTTCACTTCTAAATTATTCATTTGAGGGGTTCGAGTATTAATTATTATGCTTTGATCGTGCAATTGAGGACAAAATTGGAACACCCCTAATGGAATGTCTTTGGAACAGAATTCGAATCATAGTTCGGTTTCCGTAGAATGCATTAAGTTGGATTTTTAGAAGCTATTTACTTTAGTGCCAGAGCTACAAAGGGTAGCGATAAGATTTTTAAAGGTTCCCGTTTCTGTATTAAATGCAATTTATTTCAATTTTAACTGGAATGCTTTCAATAAAGGAAATAAAAAAGGCTTTTAACAGAGCTTTTAAAAAGCTTTTAATCATCATTTTGAACTCGATCAGTCAAATGGCTGATTGATTCAAAAATGGCAGTGTTCGGATTCAATGTCTCAACATCATTTTGTCAGTAGTGAAATCACAAAAGTACGATTTTCAATATGTAGTGAAAAATAAAGCTCCTTTTTATAAATTGCTGCTAAAAATGAGAAATAATCAATATTTCGAGGTGGAAATTATTTAAAAAAATTGAAATAATAAAAGAATGGACCCATAAGAATAAAATAAAATTTTCGTTATAATTCAATTGCAAAAAAAAAAAATATATAAAAAAAAATTTTACAGTTACTTTCATACTAGTAATTTTTTAAAGCATATTTTTCCGTTAAATATCAGATGATTTAGTGTCCCATCTAACGATTTAGTTTCCATCTAACGAACATCTCAACAACGGGTTGTGAGAGGAGGAAATTGCCTTCCTGCAAGACCTTCAATGGCATATACGTGTCGTACAGGACACAACTCAGAAAAACCTACAAGGCAGCCTGATCATGATGCAAAAATGTCTCTTACTCATTGCAAAGAACTGGTATGTTGCTCATTGGGCATGTTATTACCTGGATCTCCGAGTTAGTCAAAATGTATTTTTTATAAGTAGTTTTATCAACGAATTTTTTATGCATGTAATACTACTATCAACGGGGTTTTAATGTTTTAATAGTGTTATGTGTAATCTTATTTTGTTGTTATTATAGTTGTCGTATAGGGAAGATGGAAGGAAGCTTCTGTTGTGATGTAACACTTGTAGGTAGAAATTTGACTTGGCTCTGTGTCTTTGAAGGAGGGCAGTGCCTTCTAGGATGATTTTTGGGGGAACTCTCCCGCCTTTGCGTATCGATAGTATAAAACTCCTACCAGGTAGTTCGACTAGTAAGATGTTGAACATCACAAACGCCAGCGAGCATCTTCGTTTTGAAATAGTAGAGAGTTTTTGCATACCGTACGTTAGTTACCGTAGGACGTCCGTTAGCTTTTTCTCCCTAAGCGCGCATGCTCATAGGAAATTATGTTTCTTATGAGCATGCGCGCTGGGAAAAAAAGCTAACAGATGTCTACGCAACAACGTACAGTATCTACTCTCTCTAGTGTCGCAACAATGCCGTCAGCCGAGCCACGAGCCGGGCAATCTAATTTTAATAGTTTTAAATGATTTTCTGATAAAAGAAATTTTATTTACAGCGTAAAAAACATTGATGGGGCTGATGGCCGAGTAACTAGTGTTCTGGCTCTCGGTACGACAGATTTCGGGTTCAGTACCGGTGGTGTCATGGATATTTGTAGTGTTCGGAATCCACTGTAAACAATAAGTCCCGATCTAAAATGACTACTACTACATCACACCATATCATTGTGCCTAGAGCTGAGTTGCTCCTTACAGTTTGTGAATGATGTGGGTGGTCCACTAGAGCCGTTGTGCCTTTTAAGAAGAAGAGGAATGCAACTATCACCGAAGTTGTTTAATAGTATTATACTTAAACTTATTTTATTTGTTTGCAAAATGCTTTTCTGACAAACGAAGGTTTATTGGCAGCATATGTACATTGATAGTACATTTCCAGCCTAATATCATAAATTTATTATTAGACGTTGAAAAGAATGTAATATATATAAGCATCAAAATTTTATTTATTATATAGATATTCGTATAAAATATTTACTATCCCACGGTCGAATTAGATGGTTTTAGTAGATACTTGGAGTTCCTCCTTGTAAGAATCCGAGTTTCTTTCACGAGTATTTCTTTTATTTACCGAATAGTTTTGGCAGCTGCTTCAGCATTCCTGCCCAATTCCCCATAGAATGCAGAGTTCCTCTCAAACAATTACATCGCCAGAATCGTATTCTCAGCAGCCACAATCTTGCAGTAGTGAAAGCAAGTCTTATTTTATATATAAATAAAACACCTGAATGAGAAAGGTATTTAAAGATTCAAATTTATGAAAAATTCTTTGAAACAATGGATAAATAGACAGAATTTTCATTTCAAAAAATATATTCATGTGTGATGGTATGATTTATAAACTGTCATCAACATCAAATGAATAAATAAAATATTTGCTTTTGAAATTGTAATAACTTTTTACGCATTATAAAGTTTTAGTACAAGATTAATTCTTTTTATAATAGTAACATACGAATAATAATTTATGTGCTGTTTTTGAAACAGATAGGCTTACTTAGGTTCTTTATCGTATAATCTTTTGACTTAGGTTCAAAGGGGAGTGGGGTCAGCTTCACTCACTTCTCATTGGAGTAGACACTTCCTCCTCCATGGTCTATCATCAAATGTAAATGTTTTCTGAGAAACGAAGGTTTTATTCCCCAACATATTTACATTGATAGCACATTTCCTGCCTATATATTTAAAATTTAGGCTTCATTTATTATTAGACGTTGAAAGAATGTAATATATATAAGCAACAAAATATTATTTATTATAGATATTCGTAATTACCATACGACAATAAAATTGAATTAGATGGTTTTAGTAGATACTTGGAGTTCTCGCTGTAAGAATCTGGGTTTCTTTCACAGTATTTCTTTTATTAACTGAATAGTTTTGGCAGCTGCTTCGGCATTCCTGCCCAATTCCCCCATGGGAATGCAGAGTTCCTCTCAAACAATTACATCGCCAAGAATCGTATTCTTAGCAGACAAAACCTTTACAGTAGTGAAAACAAGTCTTATTTTGGATGTAAAACAACACCCGAATTAGAAAGGTATTTAAAGATTGAAGTTTATGAAAAATTCTTGAAACAATAGTTAAATAGAGGAATTTCCATTTCACAAGTATATTTAAGTGTGATGATATGATTTATACTGTCATCATCAAATGAATAAATAAAATATTTGCTTTGAAATTGTAATAATTTTATGTTTTATAATGTATTAGTTCAAGATTTCTCTTTTTAACTATTGTTTCAAGAATTTTTCATAAACTTCAATCTTTAAATACCTTTCTAATTCGGGTGTTGTTTCATCCAAATAAGACTTGTTTTCACTACTGTAAAGGTTTTGTCTGCTAAGAATACGATTCTTCGATGTAATTGTTGAGAGGAACTCTGCATTCCCATGGGGAATTGGCAGGAGAAATGCTGAAGCAGCTGCCAAAACTATTCAGTTAATAAAGAAATACTGTGAAAGAAACCCAGATTCTTACAGCGAGGAACTCAAGTATCTACTAAACCATCTAATTCAATTTTATTGTCGTATGGTAATTACGAATATCTATAATAAATAATATTTTGTTGCTTATATATATATTACATTCTTTTCAACGTCTAATAATAAATGAAGCCACGATAAATTTTAAATATAAGGCAGGAAATGTGGCTATCAATGTAAATATGTTGGGAATAAACCGTTTCTCAGAAAAACATTTACATTTGATGATAGACCATGGTGAGGAAGTGTCTACTCCAATGAGAAGTGGTGAAGCTGACCCCACTCCCTTTTGAACCTAAGTCAAAGATTATACGATAAAGAACTTATATTACTTTTTCTATCTAATCAGTGGGCTTAAAGCTTGTAGAAACTTTCTCATTCACAAAGCAGGAGATAGGAGTTGCTAGGCAACCAAGGCTCACTCCGTCGAATCTGGCAAATCGTCGTCGTCGTCGTGATCTGTATTTTTAATATACTCTAAAAAATCGGATAAAAACATGGAATATAATGTTTTACTAAAATTTAACATTTTCTAGCAAGAAATGACACAGGTTTTTAAATGTCGTCGAAGATTTTATGAAGATAATGCAAAGGAAATATCAGGAACATTTTAGACATAAAGTTCTTTGAACTCCTTTCAAGCAATTCTTAATGAGAAAAATATTGTAGAACCATAAAAATAAATATCTCTTTTTTTCAGAGAATAGTTCCTGATATTTCCTTTTGCATTATCAGCAATACGTAACT
>BPLR01020019.1:0-31560 GCA_021605095.1 Caerostris extrusa
GATAACGATTGCGAAATATTAAAAAAAACAATTCCGTACATTTTTTAAACATACTGAAAACATTTTTTAAATATACAAATATATACAAATACCCGTACATTTTTAAATATACAAATTAGGGTGTTGTGTCTCATCCTGGGTCGTGCTTTAAAATTGGACATGCAGCAATAAAAGAAAGTATTCATAATTTTGAAGTTTTTCTAAAATATTTTTCAATAAGTTTGATAGAGCAGATTTGTTAATCTAAATGGTTTATGTATTTATTATAGCTTTCATAAGCGACACTTTTGGCTTTGTATATTAGGAAGGTAAAAAACATTTCTAAAGCAATAGTGATGAATTTAGTGAAAAACTATGACTAGGCAAGTAATCGCCTTTTTGGTAGCAATCATCAAACAGTTCTAATGTGTAATATATGCAAAGAAAAACATGGATACTGCGTTTCTCAACAGTTGGTAATATCGCATATAGAGTGAGCCACAAAATCGAGTATACACCTCGATACTTTAACCTCTCTGCTTTACCATCTATAATAACACAATTCTATAGTTAACTTATTTATTACGAAAAAAAGTTAAGCGATTGAAGAAAAGATAGAAAACCATGCCACAAAATTAAGTATACACTTCTTATATTTGTAAATTATGCCACCACTTTTAGTTTCAAATTTTCTTTAAGAGTTTCAGGAGTAGCTGCTATTACAATACGTGCTATTGCACTTCAGCGCTTTTAAATAGTATTTTTCTCATTAAAAATCGTAAATGAGGTCTCATAGACAAACTACTGAATCTGAGTGTTTATTGGTTGTAAAATGGTCGAAAGAGGGCAAATCTCTTCGTTGATTGGTGTAACTCATGGTTGTGTCCAAAATACTACAGAGTATAAAAAACTGGATCTGTGGCCAATATATTCCTGGAAGAGAACGTAAAGAAATACTGAATATACAACGAAGAGGAAGATCCTTCACTCAGTAAAGAAAGATCCGAGGGTGAGTGCCTCTAAACTAGCTTTATCGATGTCCTCTACAATCGGGAAAAAAGATCTCAGTTGAAACAATTCGACGTACCCTTCACCAATATGGGTTTCATGGCCGTACACCAATACGAAAGCCACTCATCAAGTATGTGAATAGATAAAAGAGAGTGGATTTTCGCAAAAGAACATGTTTGAAAGCCTATTTCTTTCTGGAACACTGTAATATTTTCAAGAGGAAAGCAAGTTTTAATCTTTACGGAAGCGATGGGCGATTTAAAATATGGAGAGAAGCTGGGAAGCACTGGCACCTAAAAACACCATTAAGACAGTCAAGTTCAGAGGTGGATCTGTCCTCGTTTGGGTTGTATGTCAGCTGGAGGAGTTGGAGCTTGCTTTTATTGATGGTATTATGGACAAACATACTATTTATTTGGGGATTTTAAATGATAACTTGAAAAAAAGTGCCAGTAAGTTGGGGCTTGGGTCAAACTTCATATTCCATCAGGACAACGACCCCAAGCATACAGCGAAGATTGTGCAGTTATACTTTCTGTACCATTGCAAGAAGCAATTACACACTCCAGCCCAGTCTCCATCACCGAAAAATTTGTGGTCAATTATTGAGAAGCTGTACATAAAGCACGAAATCACAAGAAAAAAAGGAAGTTCTCAAGAAGGTTCTGAGAGAAGAATGGGCTAAAATTTCTGTTGAAACCACTAAAACACTAGTAGAATCTATGTCCAGAAGATTACAAGCTATAATTCAAGCAAAAAGGTTATGCAACAAAATATTAATTTGTACGTTAAAAGGAATTAATAAATATGTATACTTATTTTTGTGGCGTTGTGTTTCCTCGTCTCAGATCTTTTTTTTTTTTTCGTAAAAAATAAATAAACGTAACAATTTTATAAGTATAGTACGGTAAAGCATAGACTAAAGTATATAAGGTAAAAAATTCAATCATCTTAAAGCAATATTTAATTTGTAATTGCAAAAAAGTCTCTAAGTTTCTAAGGTGTATACTTAATTTTGTGGCCCACTGTATGTAGCAGCATGAAACAAACTTCAAAGTGCTTTTGAATAATAAATTTGATTTTTTTTTGTTTTATATTCATCTGACATATCAAATAACCATGAATTTGATATGTCAGAGGATGCTTATTATAAAACAACAGTAATTCTACAATTTCACCAAAAAGTCTCGTAACTCTGTAAGCTATAGGGTGCCCCATATTTTTCCTGGGGTTATTATTTTTTTTAACTTTTTTGTTTCAAGTACTAGTAGTGGTTCATGTGTTTTAATCATCGTTAAAATGTTGTGATCGATTTGATCTGTAGTTTTGTCTATTTCTTTCGTGTTCAAATTTACTCCTTCCATTGTTATTCTTTTGGTTGCTAGAGGTGCAAAGTTTATTGTATTTTAGAGAATTTAGATTTCTGGAATGAGTTTTTGAGTTGATTTTTAATGGAGGTTTCATTTTTCACTTCTGCAAATATGTTTTGATTGTTTAGCTCACTTTATCCATTTTTTTTTTTAAGCAGCGTCGGTGGGCATACATCTCAAAGCACCAAGTCAAGTCAAGACCAACTTTCATAGCGATTGGTTGAACGGTATAGAACTTGATATACTGCAGCACCCTCTTTGATGGCGACTTACAACAAAGAGGACAGCATAAAAATCATTTTCCATATTTTGTTTTTATCTTAATGCGAATTGATGAAAAATGGTTTTCGTCAATTCCAAACTTGATGGTTTTGCCAATGCGAGAACACACAACATATAATTGGCTTTGCGAGAAGCTCGGATTTTTCTAGATTCAACCCACAAATGGAAATTTTTGGCCTTGTGATTTATTGACAGTCAGTGAGAATTGGAAATTGCAGGCGTTTGAATCGAATGGGTGAATCTAAAGGGATCCGTGGCAGGAGAACAACTTCACCTTGAAACTTGCCGTACAAAATGGTAGCTTGAAGAACATTACCCATAATTTTTAATGACCAATCGCGTGCCATTGCATAGCTTGGGTGCAATTAAATTCCGAAGCAAAATAATTGGTGAACCAATTTTTATTCTCAAGTTATGTGGTGGCATTCGGGTAAATCCAGTGAATTCAAGAGGATAATTGACTGCTTCGTCAGGATCGAAACAGTGTCGATCGATTTGAACATCTCATTACCAGGCAGTGACTGTTGTATTTTGAAACTGAAAGCGTCAACATTGATATTTTTACTGCCAAAACAGCTCGTTCAAGTAGCTCGCAAATCTGGGAATATAATTTTAATGAAAGTATCTTTCGTAGCTACCATGTTGCGAAATTTGAAAAAAAAAAAAATTTTTGATGCATTGTGTATTTCCATGCAATAGAATTTGTGAATTGCAAACGTTGAGCAATTGTTTTGAGATTGACAGTGTCAATGGATAATTTTGCAATTGAACACGTATAATTATGTTAGGCCGTAATGTATTTACATTTTGCTATAGATATGATTGTTTTAAACATGCGTTAATTTCGTCCGCATATGTAGTGCGTTGAATAGGCAGCAATGTCTGTCTGAAATCAAGGGACAGCAATAGTAGAACGTGACCTGTTATTATCGTTCAGATCTTTCATTGTTTCATCCAGAGTTTCAAGTGAATGCTTGTGGGCCATACTGTATTCATTCCAGATAATAATTTTGTAAAAACTTAGCCATGCTGTAATTCTTTTTGTATGTTACACATTGAGTCTGGATTTATGTGAACATTCAATGACAACTTGAGTACTGAATGTGTAGTCCCTCCATAATCGTCGGAGAAAGCAATTACCACGCGATATGATTTTGTCATCGAATGCGCGCAAGAATCAGTGAGACGAGGAATGTTTTGCCAGTGCTTCCAAAAGAAAAAAAAAAAAAATCCGCCTTTTGTGCGGCAATTAATACGATCTTTTGTTCAGCAGTGAGCAGTTTCTCATTATTTGCAAGGAAAGTAGTCAAAGAGGCTCATTGAATTGTTGTTCGAGCTGAACATCGCTGTTAATCATGTCTGTTGCTGGGTGGTTAGACGATGGCATACCGAAATAATTGATTGAAATTTTCAAAATGAGGATGCAAATATCCTCAATCTTTATTAACGCCTATATATCCAGGCTCAAAATCGATATTTGGATCTTGATCAGTGATCTGAATCAGACGCATAATGTCATCGCTCATGAAATCTTTATATTTGTCCCAGTTAACAGAAGCTTGTGACGGAAAAACATGTCGTCAATATGGTGAATTTGATGAGGAGAGGAAATCGGTACTGCATCTGCAAGTGAGATCCCAATGCTTGTTATCTTTCAGCAAAAAAAAAAAAAAAAAAATATATATATATATAGAGTTATCGATTTCAGCACCACTTACCGAGTCAAATTGTGAATCTAAACCATCCAGGGACCTACACAAATAAGCACAAAAATTTCCATCAAAGTAGACCCAGCCGTTTAGTTCAGTGACAAACATACGCACAGAAGAATTATATCAATTGTAGCATCACCTACCGGATCCAACTGTGAATTTAAACCATACAGGGACCCATTCAAACACACAAAAAAAAATTTCGTCAAAATCGGTCCATCGTTTAGGAGTTCAGTGATCAACACACGTACAGAAGTATATATATACATATATAAGATTATGAAATTTATTCTTTTATAGGGTTATGGGCTACAACCACCGTACTCAATTTGAAATTACTATACTGCAAATGCACCTTATTTGTTAGAAGGGCTTTTATCGTTAGAGAATATTGATTATATATTTGAAAATTTCTAAAAATATTTGCGTTATATGACCTTGGATCCGCAAAGAAGCCTGCAATTATTCCGGATCTTAGAAGCTCTAGAAAGACATCAGGCGGTTTTTGGTATAGCATTTAATTCTTTCGCTACCTTAAAGAGGTTCGAAGTCTCCATCAATGATAAAATTGATTTCAAATCCGAGTCATTTTGTTTGGTTTTAAATTTTTCTTTTATTTCTATAATTAATATGCCTCTCTTATGTTGCATTTACGCGATATTCAAAAGCTGGCTACCAATAACTTATCATTATTTTTATTTAAATTATAAATTATGTTCTTAGCTCAAATTTAGATTGAATTCGTTTTTCAGTTACTTTTAATTTTCTATAGATATAGTATATATCTGGTAATGGGTCCCTAATTGTATAAATTCTTTTAAATCTAATCCCCCTAAATTTTATTCGTTTGGTAAATAAACTTTACTTTAAATTTAATTTGATTTTTAAAAATTTTATGCAGTTATATGTTTAATGGCTATTCAAAATTAAGATTATGGACTTTATATCATTAAACGAAAGAAGTTCATCGAACACAACTTCAAAACTTCATTGTACACTGTGGTGCATATTGAGTTTAGAAAAAATAGACGACATATTTTGCTAATTTTATCCTTTTTAAACCGTAGAAGTACTGAAATTTGAGGATTGATTGATAAATTGATTTTTGTGCATTGGGCTAATGTAAATTTGATAAATCCATCAGCCTATTGCACTTTGTCATAGTCTCTAAGTACCATTCTGTGTTACACATGAAATACTTTTTTTGCAAATCAAACGACTAGCTGTGCTGAAAATACAAAAAATTTAATTATTAAATAATTTTTTTATTCTTAAAAGTCCAAAAATTATAACATTCAAGCGTGACGATATTAATGACAAAATTTTTTGCTTATAATTCTAAATAAAATATTAATATTTATAATAAACATATCTTAACTTTTTATTTTAAAAGACAGAAAAATTTGTACATTTTACGCATGCAGAAGTTAGATATGAATTGGAATTAATGGCAGATTTTTATCTTGTTTGAAGTAATATAATATTTTATGAAATATACATAAATATGAATTATATTCTAAATAATATAACATTTATGCACTGTTGTTTATAATTCCAGTTATATTTTTAATTGAAATTTCATTCTTCATCTTTCTTATTCATATACATATTTTATGTGCAGTTATTTCCTGCATTAACTATTTGAATACGAGAAATGAAAGTTCAGTTCAATATTCAGTGTTACTGTGAACATCTTTAATAAATTATACTCCAAATTTTAAAGATTTGATCCAAGTACTTCATTATTAAGTTCTTTTTTAAATACATTATCATTTTGAAATTATATTTCCTAATGTATGCATATTTTACACCACTTTATTGCACTAATATCTGCAAAAAGTATTTCCATAATATATTTCTACAGTTTTAAAGGTGTAGTATTTACATGCACTTAGACATCCTTGTACTTTAAATTTACTTACAAAAATATATTTTTTACAAATAACAGGTAGTATTATAAAATATTTGAAGACAAAAAAATTTTTTTAACTTTAAAGATACTATGTTTGCATTTTATTAAATCTTTTATAAGTCATAGTGCTGAGAAAAGTTGACACTTATTTGGTATGTTGCAGAAGCAATAATTCTCTTTGCTAACTGGTTGTATTACTGAAGGATATAACAGTTAACAATTCAATTAATTTAAGCATTAATTCCCAGAATATTAGAAAAAAAAATCCCTGTAGAAAACTTGGATTTTTTAAACACTCTTCCAAAATGCTCGAATTCTTACTTGTAAAAGGTGCTGGCGAGAAGAAAATCAAATCTCACTAATATTTCCCAATTAGTGAATTAGCACACTTAAGATTCATTGGAAACTGATGTTTTAGAAATTTTTTTAAAAAACTGTAGCATAGCTTTCTCATAAAAAAAGGTCTTCATATGTAAAAACTTATAATTTTCATCAATACAATATCAACTGTTAAAAAAATTATTCAATATTATGTTTTATGATACAAGATTAAATAAAACTTTAATATTTTTTATTAAATAGGTTTTATTGATATATAACCCAACTGGCATCAAAATTCTTTCTATGCTGTCCTTACAATGAATTTTTTTCTCTTATAAGTACATAAAATAATTATCTCATTCAATTAGAATAAAGATGTTACAAACTTTTAAATCTATTTAATTTGAATAGTCAAGTGATTAATACTAATAAAATGTGGAATTTTCAAACAATGAAATCATAATTCTAGAACCATGTAATAAACCAATTAAATTAATGCAACTACTTAAGTATTTAATCCATAAAAAACATTAAAATGCTTCAATAAATTATATTAAAACAAGTCTCAATTTAAATGCCAAAAAGTTTAAATATAAAACATTAGATAAATCTACCTTTTAAAATACAAATTGAGCCTTTGTTGATATCAAGTCTTTATTACATGGTACCAGTATCCTTTATTCGATTATCAATTTCCTTCCTGTGTAATGAATTAAACTATTAAATAAATCAATGAACTCAGTTATATTAATGCTAGTTCTTCCCTAATAGATGCAAGTTATATTTTCAATTATTTATCTCATAAATGATAATTTGCTTCATTTTACACAAAGCTAGATTATAATTAAATACTTTATATAGTTCTATAACAATTACATAGAATTAGAAATTGGTGGCAATTTGGAAACCTTTAAAATGGGAGGAAAATTACCTGAACTAATTTTAACTTCTTTTAAATAATAAATAGCTTAAGTTAAAAATTTATAATTATTATTTTGGCTGAATGACATAGAACCATTAGAAAAAAAAAAAGACTGAAATATTTTTAATTTTTATTCATGACTTTAAAATTAAAATTAGCACATTCATAAAATACACAGATAAATTAAAATTTATTCAAAAACAAACTTGCTTAACCAACACACGATAGCATTTAGGCTAAATGCGAGCAAAATTAGATTTCTCATATGAATTGTAGCAAAATCGTTTTAAGAAACTTCATTTGTAAATTATAATTCATAGCAGAAGTTTAATGTCGACTGCTGAAAAAGCTTTACTATTTGTAAGCTCCTAAATGGAATCAGTGTGAAAATATAAAACTTGAAAACACAATTTTATTTTACTAGGAAAAAATTAAAAATATTTTAAATTGTCAATAACATTTCATTAGAAATAACAAAAAAAGGGCAATTTGTAAAAAACTCGACTGGGTTTCATCCCGAAATTGCAAGAAACTATAAGAAAGTGGTTGCTCACGTTCTGCAGTTCATTATTCAAATAATTAAGAATAGGGCAGAAAAAAAAGAAAAGTCAACTTAAGGGGTGGGGGGACCCAGACATTAAGTTAAAAATGCAATAATTTCAAGCACACTGAATGCACTTCGATTACGACCTTTTAACGTAGCCTTTTTGAATTAATCACTAAACAATAAAAATAATAAAAAAAAAAAAAATTTTTTTTTTTTTTTTTAAGGTGTCGGATCAGAATAGAGATTGTCCACAAGGTAGACTCAAATTGCTATCAATCAGGATGATCAAAAGCAACGAATCCACTTCAGATATCCGTTCTAATCATCATTTCCGAGAATGCCAGGAGTAATTTCATTGCACAAAGTGCTCTAACTCCTTGTTTGTCATCATGTTGAATCGTCTCGAAACGTTAATTCCAAAACAAATTCAATCAAATAAGATCAAAGTAGTTAAAATTCCCTTTCATACAAAACATTCACACACACAACCTCCCACCAAACATTCTTCTTTCAAACTGAACAAAAAAAGCTACGAGAATTTTTAAATTGTAGATTTAGGAGAAAGTTGAGTAATACAGTTCCTTTTAGTAGTAATTTTTTTTTTATTAATGAAATATGCAATAAGAATATCATTGAATTGTTATTGATGAAACATTTTTTTAAATTTATATTTTAATCTAGTATAAATTTATTTTATTGGTGTAAAATTTAAATCCTGATATTTACTTTTTATAAGCCAAATTTTTGTTAATCATAACTGCTGAACTGTGTCGAATGTGTGTGTTGTTGTTTCTATAAAAATGAAAGCACGTGTTGTCATTTATTAACTTAATATTATCCGAATTTTTTAAAATCAATAATTAATTATTTTTTAAAATTAATTTAATTTATGGAGAGCGATAGTGTTTTTCTATCATATGTTCGTTTTACTTTAAAAAAATGGATTGGATTTCAAGTAAATTCAATTTTTATTTTATTTCCATTGGATAATTTAGAATATTGAACTAGAATAAACAATTAGTAACTAATTACGTTTGCAAATACATTTTTTTGTTGGGGTGGGGGGTTGGAAGGATTGAGAAATATTAGCTTACCAAATACTTTTTTTATTTCACTACTAGTCAACAATTTAAAAAAATTTCATTAAATAAATAAATTTATTATTAGTCTAATTATAAAGGAAGTGTTCACGTAGTACTCAGTTTTTTAAAAATTCATTAAGATAATTTCGCTTTGCTGATTAATTGAGAAACACCAAACTACTTAGATATCATTTGAAAACAAATTTAATTCATTTCATTTTACTTTCAACAAAAAAATATAAATTAATGAATACCACTAATTAACTTTTTAACAAATTTTTAAATTATTAATTAGTGATTCCTACAGTCAATTGAAAATTGATTATAGTAATCACAGTTTTCATAGTTTCAAATGCCTGAAGAAAGTAGATTAATTACAAAAAGAACAATTCTATTTTCACTAGTTATAACCGCTCATGTAACAGCTTTGATTATCTCTTTGCATGAGTTTTGGGAGGTTCATTTGAAAAACCAGTAGTAGTATATTAGAGCATCTTATTTAAATTATATTAAAAAAAAAAAAAAATCTGGAATTGAGTTAATAGTGTTTTCCATATAAGATAGAACTGTTATCCAAAAGTTGTAAAAATAAAAAATATATTACAACACAACTTTAAACAAAAATTAAGTGTTTTTATTCCGTGTTAATTCTTTTCCTTAGAAAGTTATTTTTCCTCTTGCATTACAGTGTATGTAAAATTAAATTAATAAATATAAATTATTTTTAACACTATAATGAACTTTTTATATTAATGAATTTCTTAAATAGCAATATTCAATCCTGTGTTGTTAAAAGTGTAGTTCATGTATATAAAAAGTGTTTTTGAAACAAATATTCTCCATTATGTAAAAATAATAATTTTCTTTACCAACAAACATTCCATCATCAATAACTGAAATTATATTCAGTGATTGTGCAAAAAAAATTGTTTTTGTAAATATTTTGTTTGAACAATACTTGCATTTAAAATCAAAACATTAATTAATCTTTTATTTATATTTTTGCATTGTATTAAAATAAAGTTAAGTGATGTAAATGTATAAATACATGTAAAAAAAAAAATTCATAAAATTGAAAGAAGGCCAAAAAAAAAGAGGGATTGTAACTAGTATGATGTATGATTTTTCATCCGGATATTCTCCTGTTTTAAGAGCAGGGAGTGCAGCTAGGAAGGCTTTTAATAGTAAAGGACCAAATGACTTCTTTTTGGTTAATTAATTTCAGGATTGAAGACATGAGGTTAAAGCTGTTGGAATTTGGTATCATGGATTCTGGGGAGTTTTTCTGATGAATTTTTTTGTTTGCTGTTATGTCTGCAAGCAAAAGTTCAAAGAATATTTACTATAAGTCTCTTTGGAGTCTGTATTTTGAAAGATTCTTGCATAATTGTCCTTTGAGGTTAATTTTTGGTTTTGGAGTTGTTTGTGGTCATGATTCAACAAAATTCGTTCTGTAAGAGGTTTTCCCTGGAAATTTTGGGCATTCTTGCTAGAAGGCTGCATGATTTCTAGATACCATAATCCATTTGTAGAGTGCAATTTTCAGTGAGGTGGTTTTCTGAGCAGACTACGATGTGTTTTTATGTGAAAAAAGCAAGTAGGTTTTCCCCTTGTATTTCTCTATAGAGGTACAGGTACATAGGAATTCTTCCATTTTGTACATTTCCTCTGATGCAAGAGAATTATCCAGTTTTATGAGGAAGAGAGGCATGGACATTTTCCCTTTGGTATTGGTGAATTGAGCTATATCTAGAACTGTATAATTTCTTGAAGTAAAAAGCATCTTTAATGACTTCTTTGTTGGTGCTGATGAACAATTTCTCTTTCCCACTTTTAATGGTTATCATTAATTTATTTTTTTGACTGCAATATTTAAATTCTTTTGGGTGATTTGTGGGATTTGATCTCACAATCCTCTTCATTGACCAATGTTAGCTTTAAAAATGTCCTCAGGATAATGAGGATTTAGACTCTTGCTTATAGAATTCTGAAAATTGAAAGTTTCTGGCCATTTTATATCCAAAATGATGAAAAATGGTAGATGGCAGGGTTTTTGCTTGTTTAGTTCATTAGCAGTTTCATTGTTTTTAAGTTTGTTAAGTAGTGGGAAATATTTTGATTTTGATTGGATGATGGAGTAACTGATGATATCTTTTCAATTTTCATTACTAGATGTTTAGGTGAAATTATAAAACTATCTTTGTCTAGAGTTGATATTTTAAATCGGGTTTTGGTGAGTTAGTACTTTTCAAAAAAGAAATGAAAACACTTTTCATAAAATTTTTTTTTTAAATCGAGTTATCCAAAACAATAAGTCATTGAGCTTTACTACTAATTGAAAGATAATGGGATTAAAAATGAAGGTAATATTTTTAGTAAAGAGTTTATTTTATTGAACTGGCTCTCAAAACTGAGGCACCACTCTATCTAAATTACACTTATGAATAATGTAGCATACTAATTTTTTAAGGATTCACAAACAGATATTTTTCCTGCTTCATAATATGTTACAGTTGAAAAAAAAAGAATATTTCTACACACTTTTGAATTTTATTTATTATGGTAATGAATTTAAGATGTTCCTTAAAAATTATAATATATAAACTGAAATATTTTTATACAATATTTTTTTTTTTTTTTTCACAAATCATATGATTTTACTATACAGTTAGTAGAATAACATTTTAATTAAAGGTAATATTTTCAAAAATTACATAGTTTTCAACAGTTAGTTTAGTACAGTTTAGTTTGCCTGGCATATTTTCATTGATTTTTTTTTAAACTTGTCATAACTGGCTATAAATTTTTGTTTTTGTTTTGTTAGTAGGGCTTCAATCAAAAAATTGCCAGGGATTTCAACATTTCATCATAGACCATACTAACATTTTACAACTACATTAACATTATAATCAGCTATGTTCACATTAAATATTATCCTGTTAATGAAATGATGCCAAATGCTGTTTAATGCTGCCTTATTAAGATAAAATTATATATGTCATGTGTTATAATATAAAAGTATGATTTGTAACAGGTAATAGAAATGGTTAGTATTATAGTAAATTTGTAGAAAATAACTGGCATAAGATGAAAATAATTTGTATCCTTTAAAATATATTCAGGGCTCATTAACATTTTATTACATCATTTTTTTTTAAATATATAATATATCTCATATTTAAAATTTGTCTTTATAAAGCAAGCAGTAACTGAAGGAATGGGTGGGAGTTTGCTAAAGAGAAGGAAGCTTGGCTTGCAACTGAAGTTGAAAATTACTTCAAACGTTATGGTAAATAGATTTTGTTTTATTCCTAATAAATTCTGTTTCAAACATATATGTATTTTTAATGAAATGCATGATTTTCTAAAATATATGCTCCTTATAGATAAATATTAATCAAAATATATCTTAAATTTATTATTGCATCATCTAAAAAACATTTAAATATCAATAATATATATATTGACTAATAATCAGCAAATATTTTTAGCTGTTTTTAACCCTTTGCACTGAAGTTTTTTTTCATTCTTATTACCAGCAACTCAAAGCGATTTTAGGGAAAAGATCATATTCACATGTAAGTTTGATATATCCATTATTTATATTGTTATTTGCATTGTCTCTGTAGCACAGCCCTCGAGCTTGAAGACATTTTAAATGGCCCCCGCTCCAGAGCCCTCGAGGTGCAAAAAGGTTAATATATTGGAATAGTTGAATTTATTGTCAATAGTATGGAGATTAATTTCATTAGATTGATCTTAATTCTTTATTCTGGAAAACCAAACATTATAATAATGCTATAATTAATTTGTTTTTGAGAAAAATTGTGCATTGAAAAAAAAAGGGTTAAGATTAGTGAGAAAACAATCTTCTTAAAAATACTAGAGAATTCATTTTATTTTAAGGAGCAATCTTTTTTTTTGGTCTAATAACCTCTGTAAGAAAGCAATTTTTTTTTTGTAAACATAGTATTATTTCTGTAAACAATTACTTATAAAACAAATTATAATTATGACCTATATAATATATCTTAATTCTGTCTTTGATGTGTAGTTTATTTCTTTTATTTTTAACTTGAAATATGTTCTTTAGTAAAAAAAAATACCAAATGAGTTAATTTGTGTATATTTTTAATTACCTTATAGTTGTTGAGAAATATTAAATCAATTGAACTAATAATTGCTTTAAGGAATTAGTAAATCATATTTTATTTTGATACATCCTTTATTCCTGATTGATTGTAATATTTTTGCTATATTATATTTTTTTTTATAAATAATTATCAGATTCCTAATTTTCAATTTTTTCATTTGATGTTTACAGAGAATTATACTTATATTATTTATAAATTATTTTTATTCTATTTTGTTATAAAATTAAATTAAAAACTACTAATTTTTTAAAAATTTGTGTATATTTTTACAGATAGTGTTCATCCAGATGAAATTGAAGATTACCTTGGGAGAAATGATAGAAAATGAATTTAATACTTATTTTGAAGATGGAAGTTTGCGATTGGTACTAAAGCAACTTTCAAATTTGTTTTCTGAAGTATTTTATTTAATTTCTATAAAATAAATTCTCCCTCTCTCTTTCTGTGTATATTTTGCAAACAAATATGTTAATATTGTTCCTCCTAAAAATTAAATCCTATTTTTATTAAAATATTTGTGAAGCTTGTATTTAAAAATATTATTAAATGCTATGTTATTTATTTTTTAAATACTATTGTTAATTTTATTTTTTATAATTAATGTTTTGTTCTAAAATTCTTTATAAAAAGAAAATGATTAGGAAAAATCAATCTATTATTTGCTATACTAGTAAATTTAATGACAAAAAGAATGATTTTCTTCAGCATAACCTACCATTTAACAATAAGTGTATTACAATTATTACAAAAAGATGAGTCATTTTCAAAAATCTACTCTAAATCCCTAAAAAGTAAATTCTTTCAAGATTGTAAAATTTTACCTATGCTGTCAGTTAAAGATTATAGAGTGAACTTGAATAATTCACGCATTTTTAGAAGACATATATCAGTAAATTTCATTTCATTATGATTTAAGAACAACAACAAAAAGAATTATCTGTACTAATAGCTGCTTGCGTTTGTTTTTATTACTTCCAGTTTGCAAATTGATTGCAATTGTTTTCCAATTTAAAAACTAAAATATTTATTGACAGTGTTACTCAGATACATCTCTAAAAATAAAAGTGAAATTTTTATAAAAACTTTCTAAATTCCAATTGATATGTGATCTTCTGTAACTCATAGACTGTTGAATGCATTTTGGAGAAAAGAATCAGCTTCTAGAAAGTACAACTGAGGAAACCCTCGAGCTGCAAATATTGCAGATTATTATTATTTGCAGCTAATTGCAAAACACTATGCATATTCACTTCTTTCCTTGTAGCAGCCACTGGAAGGCTGGCATCCAAATAAGCTCTGCCTAGAAAGCTTCAAGTAAAGGTTATTTGCAAGATGTCCAGCATTGTGTGTATTCTCTCACAGCACACCACTAGAATGTAAGATTTCATTAGGCATCTACACATGTTAAATGGAGTAAAAATGAATGGATGTCTGTCATCTTTACTGATAAAATATGAGCTATTTATTTTTCAAAGTGATGTTTTAATTGTTGATCTGTGGAACTAAAAGTCCTCAATTATCTCAGTCAAATAATGGAAGAGGTAGATTTGTTGGGTTCATATGGATAGGTAACTCTCTAGATAACTGCACTGATGTTTGTATTGTCCAAAGAGAGCCATTGCTGTTGAGTTATATAAAGTCAGCATTTTTGATCCAGTGATTTGTATTGTGGCATTGAATTTACACACTGAAATCCTCTAGGTCTTCAATCCTCTTCTGGACACAACAATGGCCAACTAAGTTAATAAACACCATTTTGAGCATTGTACATTGCCATTGAGTCTGTAGGTAGTTATGCTAGATATACTGTTAGAAATAGTCATATTGAAACTAATCACGCATTGAACGGAAATACTATGTTTTTGGTATGTTTTTATTTTGTATATTTTCAAGATAAAAAAGTAAGTTAATTTTTGTGTTTTTGCTAAATTTCATTAAATTCAGTGAATAGAAATTTTACAGCTATAATTTTCTTTAATTTTTGGAAACCAGTATATGTTGTGGCATGTAGTATAAAAACATATATTAATATTAATTATAAAACTATTGTAAATATGTGTGGTTTTTTTTTATTTTACAGGTATCAAAAAAATTGTGTGAAGCTTATCAGTTATCCTTAACAAATACTGAAGCAGAAATATTTCAAGAAATGAAAAAGTCACCCATATTTAATTTATCAAATGATAATTCTGTAAAAGAATCCTTTCAAAGTTCTATTCAAGAAAAAAATGAAGAGGTAAAACAAAAAATTAAAAAAAAAAATTGAATAACAATAAATAATATATTTTTACTTTGCTAACATTATTAATAGTCCTAAGTAATGACATCTTAACATTTTAATATGTTGCTGTTAAATTATAGATGTTAAATTCTCAGTATGAAATGAAAACATTAATGATTTAATACTTCTTAAATATTTTTCTCTGTTTGCAAATTTTCTTGTGTATATGTCTTAAGTGTATTTTTTATGTATAAATAATTTATTAAGGAATTGGCTTTTGAATCATGTTTATAAAAATACAACATAATAAAAATGAGTTAACTTTTATTAAATTTACTATTGACATAATATTAAAAATATATTAGTTCTCTATAATCATTAAAAATTGAAGAAATAGCATAGTATAGGATAAATATTTTTTGAAATAATTGCTAGCAATCAATATAGTTGTTAATTTTTTTTCCCTTCTCCTCTTTTTGTTATTTAGATAGAATTTATATGCAAACTTAAATTGCTTTGAATTTGTGTTTAAACTTGTTATAAACAATTATAACAAGATTAATCTGTCCATTAAACATTTTATTGTCAAAAATTTTTTGTTTAATAATATAATCATTATTTGCCATATTTTAGTTTCAAAATCTTTTATAGAATCATGCATTATCAAGAAATACTTGTTAAATAAGAACAATATTTATCCTATATATGGTAATTTTTAAAAAAATATATAAATTTAAAATATAAATTTTTGATTTAAGTATTATGCATAGCAATAGACCAAATAAAGTGTTTATTCGTATGCTTTCATTAATATTAAATAACATTATATGTAAATTTTTTATGTTGTCTAATGAGTTGGAGACAGATATAGGTTTTAGGTTTAAATCCCATTTTTTATTATTATTAAATATTCTGCAAATTTTCAACTTAATTTATATAATATGTTGTTTAAAACAAGGAATATCCCAGAAAAATAACAATTTTAAAAGGAGTATAAAAATTTTTTTGAGTATATTTTATGATTCTTTTAACATTGTTTTATCCTGGGAGAATTTTGGTTTTAAATTACTGTCATTTAATAACTTTATTAATGTTAAAATTAGGTTGCTTCTAAAAAAATGGAAAATCTAACAATTGCTGAAAATAAAGAAGATGATGGGTGGACCACTGTTACAAAAAAAGGCAAGAGCAGATGATGATGAAGATATAAAGGTTTGTTTTCTAAATTAATTTTGAATTGTAATATAAATCTGTTCTTGCACATTATGTCAATAGTGTGTATTATAAGAAATATAAATTAAGCATGTATTACTTTTTGGAAATAATTTTAAAATAATTCTGTTTTGAATCTTTATCTTCGGTTTTTAAAATCTTCTTTTATTATTAAATTATTTTATTTTTAATTCATTATAATATTGATATAAAGTTGGTTTTATTTCAATTTTTTTCTAGAATTCATATGAAAAATATAAAGATAGTTGTTCAAGAGACCAAAAAAATTAATGTACTCTTACAATATTTCTTATTGTCCCCTGACAATGCTTTACTTTTAAATTCAATATAAAAAATTAGAAGGTTAAATTATAATTACTGTTTTAAATTTTCATTGTGTTTTCATTTTTTAATGTTTTAATTGGTTACATTTCTATTTGTTTTTGTTATCTTATAAATGGTATAATTTAAATAGTATTAAGTGTGATATTATATAATATTTTTGACAATTTTAAGTTAAAGCCAGTATATAAAGAATAACAATCCTTTGCTTTTTTTCACATTATATTATTAGGATCAGTAAATAAGAATTTCTATAAAGATAAAACGATTATCAAAGTTACATAATTATATTCTTGCAGATTAATATTTGTTATTCTTAAATTATCTTTTTTCATTTTCTCAAATAATGATTGACATTATGATGTGTGTTTGCAAATATATTAAAATTAATCACAATGGAAGTCTTAAGTAATTTGCTTAAATATTAATGTAATAATGTTTGCCTAAGTATTTCATCTGATTTCTTAAATTTTAGAATTTTGATGTACAATAACCTTTTTTAAATGTAACATTTAATAGTTAGGCATATTGTATGGCACCAATTCTGCCTTAGTTTTCATATGGATTTGGGCATTTGTTGATCTTCACCACCAAATTGGAACACAATGCTGCTTACATTTGTCAGTTATTTAACCATCTTCAAGGGTTCAGAATATGGATAAACATTAAATATGTACAATATGTTTTAATTATTTAAATTTTTATATAGAGTGCCTTTATCTTTGATATTTCCCTTAAAATCATATTGAAGCTTGATAATAAGGCTTGGCAGCTGTCCAGATTAAAGACTTGGTGTACTGTATATTTTTAACATTTAATATATAGATAAAAGAATGTAGAGTACAATAGTCCATTTTTTTGTGGTAGTTTTTCTGCTAAAATAAACACCACTTACCTACTAATAATTTTGAACACAGGAATATAAATTTCAATGCATAGATGGTGTTGAATTTTTTTTTTGTGCTTTCCCTGAAGTGAAACATTCTATTCCAATTCTAGGGTAGAATGGGCCACTTCTTTGATTATACTGATCTAATCTTAGAAGGTATTTACAACACAATGCATATTCCTACTTTTTAAATAATCTGGCAATATGTAATTTGATTTCAAATTTGACTTTACATATATAGAAAAATTAGATTTAGATTATTAGCTGTGTGTTAAAATGAAATATTTGAAATTAAATGAAAAAAGAAAGGTAGCAGAATGTTATAATTATTTGAAGAAAAATAAATACAATAACTTCTCTTTAATCCGGCATTCAATAGTTTAGCACTTTCTATAACCCGGCATTGATCAAGTCTTCTGTTTCATTTTTTTTTGTATATATTCATGTGTTTACTGCCCTTGATTGCCAGATAAGCAACACACATTTTAGGCCACTATTTATTGTAACTGTCAGTTTTGGTTTTAGTATAGTGTTTCTTGTTTAATATTTACATTCTTTAACCATTTGCATTTTGATCTAGAGTGCTTTATCTTTGATATCTCCCATAAAATACTATATGGGAGGTATACTTGATAATAGAGCAAAATTTCTAATCCATCATGGAAATGGTCTCAAATATGTCACATTACAGATAGCTTACTGTACATAAAAGATAATGAATATTAAAATTTGAAACTTATATAATAAAAACATTTAAAACCCTTACACTTATTTCTTAAGAACAGAGGATATTATAACAATCTCCTTGATATAATGAATTTGTTTACGAGTTGTTTTCAAAATAAATTGATTGATTATTTTATTTTACTTTTGTATAAAATATATGGATAGTTCTGATAAATTTATATAGTATTAATCCAACATAACAAATTTAATTTAAATTTTCTTCAGTGTGTCTTTGTCATCTGAAGAGTTGGAATTCATTAAATTTTGCATGATTGTCATAATCACAATCATTGATTTTTTTTATTATTCTCATTTTATTTCTCTTGTAATCTTGAAGGTTTTCTTGATGTCAAATATGCTTGTGTTTTTAATGCATATTTTTATTTGTTTCAAAAAACAGTATGAGATCATTATAATCTGCAATGCTTATGCAGTTTAGTTTTCTATATTTTTTATTAAAAAATTTTATTGCCATAAGTTTTTATTTTTATCAGAAAATAATTTTTGCTTGTTATAAATATTTAAAATCAAAGTTACATGAGTGAGCTTAATTAAACATGTCAATTAAACAATTTAACTAAAAACACTTGTATAGTTAAAAGGTAAAGGAAATTTTGTTTCTTAAAACAATTGTGCATTTTTTTTTAATGTAGAAACAAAATATGAATGACCATGATCTACTGTGGCATATATTGAACCAAGCAAAATTATATTAGTCCTATTAGACATTTTTTCATTATAGCTATCATATTATATTGGTATGCTGGCTATTCTCATACGAAAACAAAAACAATACTTAAATATTTTATTTTTATTAATCAAAAATAAAATCCTTCTGCATTTACCCCAATAGATTCATCCAATTAACCTATTAGTATTTTCTATGAGACTTTTAAATAAACTAATTAAAAAGGGGGCATCCATTGTGCTCCATCTTTCCTTAGCTGCCTGATGGCCAATTGGCTAGTGCTCTGGCCTTTGGTACCACAGGCACCAGGTTCAAATCCTGGCGGTGGCATGGATGTTTGTGAGGGGTTCGGAATCCACTTTTAAAGTGTGGGTCCCGGTCTGTTTAGCCCTCTTGTACGCAAGATGACCGTAGAGCGAGAAACCAAAATCCATCTTCCCTTATATTTCTTTAACTTTTTTAAATTATAAATGTTTAATTTATTAATAAAAATTATGTATATAGTTTAAAAACTAAATTAATTTCTAACTTTTCATGAATTACATGTGTATTTTTATAATATTTTTCTACAAGTTTTCTAAAAATAGTCATAATCTTTGCATTGTTTTTTCCAGCAAATACTCTTCAGAATTATTCAAGACATCAATGCATCAAAAGAAAATAGATAAAGATATCACTAAGATTGCATTATTATTATATAAGGGATATTTATTTTAAGATATTTATTTTTATTTAGCTAAATAAAGATAAACATTTCCTGTTACATAATTAAACAATATGAATATTTTAAAGGCAGAATCATTGTACTTTTTAAGTTCTATATGTTTCATGTAAATATGTCATTGGTATTATAGCATGTAGAATAATTTAGTAATTTATTTATTTTAAGAGCTTTAATTTAATTAGCGGTATAAATATTAATGACTAGTCTATTTGAAAATGTTATTTATTTGGGAGACATACATGCCTTTAAAATATATCATTTTTTTAAAACTAGTTTTTAAAATAAATACACATTTTTTAACAATGTATATTCTTTAGCAAAATATAAAGGTATGCCTCTAGAATGTTTTTTTATAATTGTTCCATTAATAATATGATTTATTAACTAAAATTAATAATTTAATTAAAAGAATTAATAGAAAATTAATTTTGATAACTTTATAAAATGTTGCAAAATACAACTTTATTTTTCACCTTTTATACAATTTATTAATTTTTGTGATAAATCATCATATTACTATTTAATAACTTTCAACTCAATAATAATAATAAAGTTCAATATCAAACAATGTCTTTAAGTGTGAATAGACAGTACATTACTATATATTTCCCTTTGAAATAAATTTTTAATATTTCTTTAAAATAAAAGTACTTCTTTCAGCTGAATGTTTTAACTTAACAATTATTGATGTTCTTATTTGTGTTGATTTGTATGTTTTCTTACATAAGAATCATAATAGAATTGTTAAGTTGTAACTAAACATTTTAATTAATACTCATCAATAGTTCATCAAAGTTTTAAAGACAATTAACAGTATGTTTTTATATATAAAAAAAAGGAGAAGTTTCTATTCAGAAACATTACATTTTTCTTTCAATTGCATTTACTTGTGATAATTCTCAAAAATAAAAGTTTTGTTTTAATGTTGTTGTTTTTATGCATTTTAACAAATTTTCATGGAAATTAAACAATTGGCTACTATTAAACTGTGTATTTTGTTTTTTATTTATTCCTAAAATATAATTTTTTCCTATTTTAATAACTTTCAGCATATATTATTAATGTAATATGTTTTAAATATTTTGAATGCATTACAATTATTGAGATGGCAGTAAATAACTTTCTTGACAACCCAATAAAATATTATTGTAATCTTTTCAATTAAGCTATAATTCATTAAAGTTTTAGTTGCTGAATACTTGCTTAAAATATATACAGTAATGTTCTTATTTAAATTTCCTCAGAAAGCATTGATTTGGATTTGGGTTCATCCAGTAATTGCTTCTTAATGGATTTTTACACATTGCAACATAATAAAATTTAATTCATATACTTTTATGTTTATTTATAAGATATATAGGCTGGTCACCGATCGCTTGGAATAGTAACATCTGTTTTAATGGTGGAAATTTACAAATTGATAACAGTGGTGTTAAGCAGATATACTTAGTACAAAGCTGCCTTGAAAAAAAAGTATAATGATTAGTGTGAAATTTGTTTCATCTAGTTTTTCTTTTAATATTGAGTAATATAAAATTTTAAGTTATTTATCATTAAAATTCTTTTTATTGCAATTCAAATTCCTTCTAAATGACATTTCCTCTTCTGTGATGGTGCTCTTTTTTAATCCATCCTGCTTGCCAATTTTCCCTACTTTGGTTGTTTGACTATATTCATTTATATAAATATTATAATTTTTTAATTTAAGATATAGACAATATTAAACTAAGTATATATTAAAAGAATTGTTATAAAAAGATTTAAATACAAAAAGTTTTCATTTTGGTGAAAATAATACTTGAATCTAATAAAAATTAATTGGAAAACTATTAATGTAGACAGCTTGCCAAAACAAAACCAGCCAACAGCCAAAGTGTTGATAATTTGTTTATTAGAGTTGTTTTTAATCTTATAAGATATTCAACGTTATTATTTCCAGTTATTAATTTAACTAAATAGAAATCAATGAATAAGAAAGCCAGTAAATCATTTTCGTAATATATGTTATAATTTCTCATTGTTTTTATGCCAAAAAAAAAAAAAAAAAAAAAAAAAATCTCTTGTAAAATTCACTTTAATTTACTATAACTGAACAAATAATAAAATATAGTAAACTCTTTAATCTGCCACAATCAGAACCACGACCATTCTGCTTGAACTATTTTATCTGATTATTGAACATCAATATAGTTTTAGTGAGAATGCTAAAGATAAAACAATCTAGGTACAAATTTAAACGATTAATATGTACGTATTTAATGTGTTTAATATGTGCATGTACATATTAAAAGGAAAAAGTGAGAGCAGCGTTATGTTATCATCTTGTGGTCAAGATCAACAAACTGTCGAATCCATAAAGGGAAAAATATAAAAGCAAAGGCTCATTCGATGTCAGATTATAGAATGTGCTGAACTATAGAATGCCGGATTAAAGAAAGGTTGTGTAATTTAAATGCTTCATTAGTTTTTATTAAACTTTGAATTGTCATTTAATTTCATTATTAAATTGTAATACTATTAAAACTGCATTAATTTATCTTGCTTTTAATTTATAATAATTTAAAAGTTGTTATATGTAATTTTAATCTCAAGTTTGCTATAAATCCTTTGTGTTTTGTAATGTGAGGGAGAATAGGTTTATCTAAATTATGTTTGCATTTGTTGAAAATTGTTTAAATTCATTGTTAATGTTATATTTTCTTTCACATAAAGATTAATATTATCAAGTATTAGTGGATTAGTTAACAATGAATTTATAAGGCATTTGATGTTTAGATTATAGTGTGTATTATGCGTAGACATATTTATTCATGTCTTGGAAGTCAAGAATACTATATTCAAATTATAACTTATAATCGATGAATGACTAAATAAAATATTTCCTACATTTTATTATACATTATTTTAAAAAAAAATAATTTATCTATAAATTATGCTATCTTGATAATCTTTTCAGAAAATTTACAGTGTGGTAAAAATCAGGATTCTTATTTTTATTTTCCTTGCTAAGGCATTTTCAATTGCACTTTTAATATCAAAGAATTAAAATATTGATGAAATAAAAAAATAATAAACTTTCTGTTATTAGCTGTTGTTCTATAAAAGACATATCTACTAATATTAAGTTAAATAAGAGTGCTATATATAATTGCACTGCTTATTCTGTAACCAACCATATATTTTGTTTGCATATAAGTTTCAATATTTTTAAGAAAATCTTAAGCAAATAGAAACATGGAATCTTATAAATATATGGATCATTTTTCTGTATAAATATTAACCTGGACATTCGCTACTTAAGCAACACAAAACATTAATGCTGCAAATAAATTCACATTGTTTATGAGAAATTGTTGTTATTAGCATTAGTGAATCAAAAAAGGTATTATTCTTCTCCATGATAAATCAAGACCTGATATTTCACAAGTCATACTCAAAAACAGAACGAGTTGAATTTTTAAAGTTCTACCTCATTAACCTGACTTGTCTGCTACTGACTGCAACTTTAAACATTTAGAATAGTTTTTAAAGTATAAAAGCTTTGTCAATTGCAGAACTGGTGAAGCAGTCTTTACTGAATTTATTAACTATAAATTAAAGGCTTTATTTGAAATTGGCATAAAAGGAAATAGATGGTAGAAGTCATTGATGTAGAGGGAGCATATTTTGATTAAATATTTTTAACAATTTGTGTTTGTGACCTGTTAAAAATTATGCACTCAAATGCTCATTTTATATGGAACAACTTAATATATTATTTAAGGTTTATATTTTAACAATCTATTAATCTTGAAGTGTTAAGTTTTAAAGAACCTTTTGTCAACATTGAATTAAAAAAATGATATAATATATTAAACGTTTTTTTTTCATAATTACACATATCACATAATTGATAATAAGTATTGATTATATAGGTATTACTGATCATTGTTATACATAATTCAGTTTAATTTTTAAATAGTTTTTATTAAAATTTTGGTCTTGTAGAAAAAAAAAAAATTCTAGAAATGGAGTATTTATGGATTTAAAAGATATTTTTAAATAAATTTTTAATTTTGTATAAAGTGTATTTACAACATTTCATATTCCCATAATTAGCTTTTTGGTGTCTTATAAATTGTAAAGATGGAAGTGCATTGCTTTCTTGTAGGATTTCATTAGGGAAATTGGTATGCATTTGCATTATGTAAGAATAGAACACCCACTCAGCCTTTCCAGTGAAGTATATTATCAATAAAAAAATAAAAAAAAAAGCAGTTTAATATTTTGGCAGCTAATGAAACAATAATAAATATTAAGAAGACTCACAACATCTTGTAAAATAACTATGACCCACCTGTGGTATTATTGTAGCCAAGTGGTTCTTCCAGTGGCCAGGAGGTTGTTTTCCCTTCGGAACATGGGTGCCATGAATATTTGTAGTGCCTCGGAATTCACTTTAAGCCGTAGGTCCCGGTCTCATATGACCATAGAACGTCGCAGAACTCATTCAGACTTCTCACCCACATCATTCCCAAACAGTAAAGGGGCAACTCACCTCCAGGCACAGTGATGTGGTGTAGTAGTAGTATAATAAATATTTTGGAAAAGATTTGAGAACATTGTAAAAGTTTTCCCCCACTTCATAAGTTTGGTCAATTTCAGGGGGGGAAAAAAAAAAAGGTTATTTTAAGAAATGTTTAGATATTAAGACATCGTGCAAAGAAAGTTCAGTATTATCTGTTTTGGCGTTTCTTGAAATAATAAAAAGTTCGTAGAGCTGTTTTCTTTTTTGTGTATGTCATATTTTTAAGACATAAAATTGTTAATAAAAGTGACTTATTGGTAGGCGACTAGTTCTACGTTTATATTAGATCTAGTCGACTTATTACTAGTTTTTATCATTATAGTTAATTAGTATATTAATAAAATCAATTTTATTAATATACTAATTTATAATGGTAAGTTAGTTTGGTTTTATGAAATATACCATAGCAGAATGTATAGATAAGTAATACGGGTGAATTTTTAATAAATATAGTATATACAATTATATTTAAGAAGGCATTTTTTAAAATAATAATTCTTAAAATTGGATTCAAAATGTTATTAAAATCCAGTTACTAAATTAACAGATCTTGGCATTTATGAAGTTCAAATACATGATCAAATAATGGTATTTTCCACAATATGATAGTTTTTGAAAAAGCATTTCTACGAGATGCAACACATAAAATCTATACAATGAAAATAAAAGTGTCTAATTTACTGGCTTGTATTTACGATGTAAAGTTTCGCAATTTTGTACATCTTGATATTTATCGTCTATTTAATTTCCCATCTGAATATGATTGCAGTGCATTTTATGTTTCCTTGAAATAAACTGGCAATAAAAAATGAAAACCGTAATACGAGATAAATTTTACGATACAATTTCTAGATCATTGACGTGTTTTTGAAAATTTATTCTTGATTTTAAGAAATTCTGTTTATTAGACCATGAACATATTTTACTCGTAATTGACGTGCATTGAATTCAAAAGTGTCTATTATTTAAAAGATATATTTTCAAATTGCAATCAGGATTTATATGTTTTTAAATTATTTTAGCTTCTTTACTGTATCCAGAAAACACTTACTTAAAAAAGAAACGGATCGTGTATTGAATTCGAATCCGCAAGAAATACTACTCTACCCCAAAAGTAAAATCAATTTTTATTTTTTTTCAAAAACTCTATTTATTCTTCCAAATTTATTTCATCGCCTTCAAAGTAATCCCCTCGGTCACAATGCACTTATGCCAACTTATTTTCCAATCCTCAATGCATGCTAAAAAGTCATTGGCCGGAATGACCTTCAAAGCGCGCGGAGATTCCCGTTGAATCTCTTCAACCGACTCAAAACGGTGTCCCCGCAGTGGTCTTTTGAGTTTAGGGAATAGCCAGAAGTCGCACGGTGTGAATACGGTGGTTGTGGAACGATATGGGATTCATTTTTGGCCAAAAAATCACGAAGAATCAATGCAGTGTGAGCTGGCGCATTCAGTGTTTTCGGTACCAATCGAGATTTAACGCGTTTGAGGCCCAAATTGGAATTGTCCGATCCTTTTGAAATTCCAACATCTTCAGCAAGATCTCTAATTGTAAAATCGACAGTTTGCAAGCACCAAATCTTTAATTATTTGGACATGAGTTTCGTCGGTTGACCAGAGGGCTCTTCGTCTTCAACGCGTTCTCTGCTTTCTTTGAACTGTTTATACCACTTCCAAACATTTCTTTCCGATATAGGAATGCTCACCGAATGCCTTCTGCAATATTCTATACGTTTCCGTCAGCAAAATTTAATGCCAGTTCTTTGCTCAATTAATTCAGACATTTCAAAATTCGCCAGCTTTGGCGTCTCACAAAGCCAAGCGTAACTCAAATACTAATGAATATTTTGACGTCAAATTTCACACATATGTCAAGAACAGTGCCAGCAACCTAAAAAGAAAAAAAAAATTGAAATTCCATAAGCCCCGAAATTAAAATTGAAAATTGGTTTTACTTTTTGAGCACAGTAGTAAGTTGGGAAAATAAGTTTAAAGAACATAATTTGAATATTTTTAAAAATGTAAAATGAAAATTCATAAAATTTGCCGACTGCAGCATAGAAAAATTTATTTCTTAAACACGTAAAATTTACCAAAAACCGAATATAACATTTTTCAAAAAATCTTTTTGAAAATGTAGTCACAATTTTTTATTCTCCCCAATAAAAAATTGTGACTATACATTGCACAAGTATTACATAAATCAGCGTGATATTTGGAAAAACCATTCATTTACGAATTTGGTAATTGAAATAATTTACAAACTGATTAAGAAGGAAAAAAAAAAAAAGCTTGATTGTTAATGCAACCTTGGTGTAATAACCTTCAAAAATAATTTTTTTGTCATAGTAACCTTGAAAGTGCAATATCATTAATAGAACACTTCTGAAAATTTTCTACTGAAAAATACAATCAAGCACATGAAGCAAGTCACCGTAATACTAATGAAATAATTATTTAAAAAAAAAAGAACACTAGATTAATACTGAATTAACCAAACTGAAGATATACAAAATAACCACTCAAAGACAAACCAAATCATAAACTACGGTCCAAGAAATCGATTGCAACGAAATTTAGTATTCCTTTTATTTAATAAATAAAAAATATCTCTATTTAAATACTTTACTATGCAGAATACAAATGATTAAATTTTGGTGGCCAATGAATGAGTAGTTGTACTTCAGGAGCATCGGTATGGTGTTTAAAAATGAAGAATATTCAAATTATAACTTTCTTTGAGTTCAATTTCTTCTACTCACGGTGCGGTCTAAAGGCCAAATGGCTGGCGCTCTGGCCGTTGGTATCACAGACTTCAGGTTCGAATCTTGGGGGCATGGATGTTTGCAGTGGTTCGGAATCCACTTTAAGCCGTAGGTCCCGGTTTCATATGACCGTAGAGCGCCACAAAGCCCAATTAGACATTTCACCCACATAATTCCCAAACTGTAAAGGAGGTAATTCAGTTCGAGGTATAGTGATGTGGTGTGGTGTGGTGTAGTGTAGTAGTAGTGGACTAATTAGCCCAAAGTGTGCAGAAAATTACCGTAAAGCTAACCAAATCTACTCACTGTAACTTTTACTAATTCCTTGCGTATAGGTTCGCACACAATATGAGCCTATGTCACTATTTCAATGAGGATGTACAACAGAGATCAGGAAGCAGAATTAAATATTCGCTCCACTTACTAGTCATAATGGCTACATGGCTCCATCATTTCACGCCGGAGTCCAACCGACAGCCAGCCGAGTGGACTGCACGTGATGAACACTAAAAATGCTATAACTTCACTAAAAATGCTATAACTCACATAATAATAGGGCAACAGCTGTCAACTTTATACACGTGTCTTTTGAAGGTTAGGGCTAACTAAAAATCATATGGATATAATACTAGTAGCGCCATCTATGTATCAGCCTACGAACATTTCAGCTCACCTCTTAGTGTTGGCAACAGTCGATGCTGCTGCCAAGAGTGATTGAATAATGGCAAAGCGCAGTCAATAAAGCAGTGATCGACATATAACGATCCTCAAAACGATTCTTGCACACTTCAATCGATTTTTTTTACAAGAAACAAAAATTTTATTTAGTAAAATAGACATCCCATAAATAGACATCCCGGCCTTTCCATGGATGTTTGTAGTTGTTCGGAATACACTTTAAAGCGTAGGTCCCGATCTAATATGACTGTAGGGCTGACAACCCTACCCTGTAACGAGAAAACATCTCATGTTTCGAAATCTGCCATCAGGCAGACGGCTTTGGCCCACCATGGAGCTGTTGCGTCACTGATGCTGATGATATTTATATACATAGATTAGTTCATTGCAAAAAACAAAAATACTTTTTTGAGACCTTATATTATACACTGAAGTGACAAAAGTCATGGGATACCTCTTAATATCGTGTCGGCCCTCCTTTCGCCCGGCGAAGTGCAGCAACTCGACGTGGCATGGACTCAACAAGTTTGGAAGTCTTCTTGCAGGAATATTGAGCCATGCTGTCTCGATAGACGTCCATAATTGTGAAAGCGTTGATGGTGCAGAATTTTGGGCACGAACAGACCTCGATGATGTCCCATAAATGCTCGATGGGATTCATGTCGGGCGATCTAGGTGGCCAGATCATTCGTTGGAATTGTCCAGAATGTTCTTCAAACCAATCGCGAACAGTTGTGGCCCGGTGACATGGCGCATTGTCATCCATAAAAATCCCATCGTTGTTTGGGTACATGAAGTCCATGAATGGCTGCAAGTGATCTCCAAGTAGCTGAACATAAGCATTTCCAGTCAATGTTCGGTCCAGTGGCACCAGAGAACCAAGTCCATGCCATGAAAAAACAGCCCACACCATTACGGAGCCACCACCAGCATGAACAGTGCCTTGCTGACAATTTGGATCCATGGCTTCGTGGGGTCTGCGCCACACTCGAACCCTACCATCAGCTCTTACCAACTGAAATCGTGACTCATCGGACCAGGACACGGTTTTCCATTCATCAAGGGACCAACCGATATGCTCACGTGCCCACGAGTCGCTGCAAGCGATGTCGTTCTGTCAGTAAAGGCACTCGAGTCGGTCTTCTGCTGGAATAGCCCAAGAAAGCCAAATTTCTCCACACAGTTCTAACAGACAAGTCCCTTGTACGTCCCACATTGATTTCTGCGGTTATTTGACGCAGTGTTGCTTGTCTGTTAGAATTTACGACTCTTTGCAGACGTCGCCGGTCTCGGTCGTTAGTGCAGGCGGTCGGCCACTGCGCTGTCCATGGTGGGATGTTATGCCTGAAATTTCATACTCTCGGCACATTCTTGACACAGTGGATCTGGGAATGTTGAATTATCTCTAACGATTTCCGAAATGGCATGACCCATGCGTCTAGCTCCAACTAACATTCCGCGTTCAAAGTTGTTAATTCCCGCCGTGCGGTCATCATCACGTCAAAACCTCTTCACATGAATAACTTGAACAGAAATGAAAGCTCTGCGCATTTATACCTGTTCTATGCGATGCTACTGCCATCTGAAAATTTGCATATTGCTATCCCATGACTTTTGTCACTTCAGTGTATTTCTAGTAGAAAAACTGAAATTTTTTATGAAATTTTGTTTAATGATGAAAAGAGATATAGCGGTCCAATTAAATAATCTGTTAGTTTTTTTAAATTAAGATTTTTGTTTGTCGCTCTAAGGGCATCTTGTGCACACGAGGGTTAAACAGACCGGGACCTACAGTTGAAATTTTAATTAAGGAAGTGGAAAAATGTAAGAGTAAAAAGTTTGAGGACTACTGCATTTATTAACGATTTCTGTTCAGTCCAAGACAAATTAATTGCACTAAATTCATTCATTACTTTGTGAAAAGGAACAATAGTTAATCTCTTAAATATTTTACGAACAATAAATATTAAATTTAATTAAAACATAAACATAAATATTAAAAGTACATAAGAGATTAATTATGTTTTATTTTCGACAAAATAACCTTTTCAGAAGCGACCATGAAGACATTCCGACCTTGATGTATTTGTCCTTTTGTTGACCGAGTTACGATACAGGAACATAAATCTTTAAGTGTTCGATAGTTTATCGAATGGTTTGTTGTGTTTGAACAGTATATTTTATATGCAGCAGCTGAGCAATTTTGTGTTTCCTATCCCACAACACATGCTCCGTAGAGACGTTGTGGTACCGCTTTGTCTGGCAAGAATTCAAAGTTACAATTGTCACGAAGCGGTAGGATTTTTGTCCTATTTTGCATTTCAAAATATTGAGTTACGATTTTAATGTAGGTCTCTTTGATGCATTTAGTGTTTTGTCATACTTTGCATATGAATAGATAAAAATTCCAGATTTGTCACTAAAATTTCCTTCTGCTAGTTTTATTGCGAAATTATTACGAGCCGGAATTTTTGTGCTCTATGTTTTTCACATTGTTAATGGCAGCTGTAATATCCAATGTTTTACGATTTTTTATATCTTTCATTGTGTTCAATATTTGTTCTCGATGTCAAAGCAAATCAAATTATCAAACTAAAAGGTATATATTGCCCCGACTCGTGGCTCAGTGCTAATGTGCGTCGCTGGTGAGCATTAGGGCTTTGGTTCAATCCACTGGCGGCATTGTTGCAGACACTGTTTCAAAAATTGAAGAGACTGGATGACATTTGTGTTGTTCAGCATATTGCATTATTAGTCAGACTACCAGGTTGGAGTTTTCCGGTTTTCTCGCTTTACAATAAGCAAGTGCAGGGTAGTCCCCTAAAAGTCCTCGCTGAAGGCATTGTCCTCCTTCTTCAGTGACTCGGAGCCAAGTCAGACTTGTACTTACGGGTGCTTCATCGCAACAGAAACTGCTCCCTTTAACTCTGGAATAAGTTCCTAATGGGCTTTAGTCCAGAGGACAATTATCGTTACAACATTAATAGGTATTTCAACAAAAAAGTAGATGATCCCCTTCCCGCATACCTCGCAGGGCAGTAATGGAATGGTGTTCACCCGCTTGAGAAGGCAAAGCATTTTGCAGGACCATCTGGAAGATTCCTTCCAGGAAAATACTGAGCCGTACGACGATAGACACATTGAAAAAGTTGAAGACGCAATTGCTCTTTACTTCCATAGTCACAGCCATAATGTTATTCCTCCTAATAAGTTTTCAGAAAGTCTAATGGTCCAGATAATATATCATAAGGTCTTGCAGTGTCTCCCCATTAAAGCAATAACCAACCTAACAAAATTTTTTAACAAATGATTGATTTTTCATCATTTTCCAGACTCCTGGAAACATGCCACAATCAAAATGATTGGAAAACCAGGTAAAGATCACAAATTTCCCAGCACTTTTGGGCCCAATCCTGTCTTCCGAGTTGTGTTGCAAAGATCTTTGTAATTATA
>BPLR01020020.1:0-54098 GCA_021605095.1 Caerostris extrusa
TACAGTCATGCATTCATTATAACCATCTTTTCGATAGCTTTATTACATGTTACCTGTTATGGTATCTAGTCTCATTGTTATTAAGGTGGGTATAATAATTGCCAAACATGTGTGTTAGCGTCAGTTCTCATTATAGTGACATTTCTCCATTATAGGTCTGCAGTTTGTTTTGTTAAGTATGATTAAAAATATATTTATTAATTTATTATAAATTATTAATATTTGATAATTTATTATTTTATTCTTTTTTTTTTTATAATATTTGATTAAAGAAAGGTATTAGTTGTATTATTTAATTAATTGACTAAACAAAATTAATAATTAATTGGTATTTTTTAATAAAAGTTTTTATAAAAAATAATATTTGATTTAAAAGAAGAAGATATGTAATCAATTTAATTAATTCATTTTGGATAAATTAAATGTTTCTGTTTTTATTATTCTCTTCCCCTTCTATTAGCTCACACTCTCCTATATATATCTTTTCAAATTTTCAACCGTTCAATCATAAAATATCTTTTTATTTATCCATTCAAGTTCAAATACATTTTTTTCAATGTAGTGAATGACACTGGATTTTAGCCACGGTTTTAATATTAAATTAATTCATTAAATTTAGTTAATTAATTTTAGTTTTAGAGTTAAGTTGCATATATCTACCAATAGAGGGAGCGCAGATAAAGCTTAGAAAATGAATGAAAATTACTTTCTGCAATATAGTAGGAGCTGACTTTAAAAAAATTTTTATATTACTAATTTTTAATAAATTTTTATTAAAACATATTTATTTTGAATAAAAAAATAATCAATTTAATTTATTTAATTAATTAATTTTTGATAAATTAGAAATTTATTTTTATTATCTTTCAATAAATGTTTTTATTATAAAATTTTTTTTTTCACAAATAAAAATATATTTCTCAATAGCAAAACGTTTCTATATTTATTAAAATTAGGAAGTTTGCATGTAATCTATAGCCATCAATATTTAAATGTACAAGTAATAAAAAAAAATAATGATAACGGCTGTTAGCAAAAGCTATCTTTCATATAAACGAAATTTAATTTTATAACAATCTATCTCTCATATGTTTTATATATGTATAAGTAATGTAGAAAAATGATATGCTTACGACTGAATCTTTTTGAATCAACTAGAATTAAATATAAATAAATAAATAATGTTACTAATACGAAATATATTAACATTTTCAAAATTTAAGTTTTTGTTTAAAGTGAACGGTATAAATTTTATTTTTTATATAGCTATCAAAATCATATTTTTATAATTTTTTTCATGTTTCTTGTGAAATCGAATTAACTTTGTATTGCATTCTATGTGTAAATGTGTCAAATATATGAAATAAAGTTGTCATCTATGTGTTTATTGTAATGAAATTTTTTTAAAAAGTTATTCTTCAAAATTATTTTCATATTAAAATTATTTTTCTGGCAAAAACGTATCCCTTAAAAACTAATGCTTAATTGAATGAATATTCATTCCTTAAGAATTTATGAATGGTGTAATTTTCCATTCACTTAAAAATTTATTAAGACAAAGATTAACGTAATCTATTATTATGCTTTAAAGGAAGCTATTTTACCATTCTAAAATGAATTATTAAATATTAGATTGGAGCGATATTTTAAATTTAGTAAGTGTTTATATGGGAAATTATAAAAAAAAAAATGTGATAATTTTTTTAAGAAAAACGTAACTCTGAGATTTTAAATATAAATTTATGCTTAGTTAAAATTACTGTGGGATCACATTCCATATTTTCTCACATAATTCTTAATCATAAACGTTTTACTGAAACATGACTTTACTTAGTAGTGTATAATTTAATGTATTCTGAATTTTTTTAGGAAATGTTTGTAACAATAATAAGAATTGTATATTCAAATAGTGATTTAAGATTTATACTAATTTGTAGAGTTTTTTATTTTTTTTTCAATACATTCAAAAGCTCGATTATAATTATGTAACATTTCTCCATCAATTGTAAGTACAATTAATTAAAATTATTTAAAAATATAAATCTAGTTAATAATTAAAGAAATTCTTACTTGGCATGTCGTTCACTGAAACAGAAAGAAATTATACTTACTAATAATACTTTACTAAATATATATATGCATAAAAATTTTTAGACAATTCAAATGTATAAATGATACTTTTATCCTTGGAAATTAAATGAAATTTTTATTTTTAATTAAAATGAAACATCAAAATTTAAATTAGGCTATTACAATTCTGATCAATGAGTTAACGATAAAAATGCATATAATATTTCTGAAATTTACTTACTAAAAATTGTTTGAAATTCTAAATAAAAAAAATAAAATTTAGAACTTGAATTACATCATATTGAGAATAAAAATTAATATATAGAATTGTATATAATAAAATAAAACTTTTGTATTTGTTCTTGTATAATGATATTTATTTTGTAATAATTATCAGTAATAAATAAGATAAAAAATATTATAAGTTGTTGCATAATAAATCACATTTAATTGGTTATAATAATTATGTCATAAGTTTTAATTTTATTAATATTAAGCAGTATAGCATTATATATAATTTTTTTTTTTTAGGGGGGGCGTACCCTGATGGCCAAGTGGCTAGCGCTCTGTACCACAGGTATCGGGTTCAAATCCAGCGTTTGCCATAGGTGCTTCGAGTGGTTCGGAATTCACTTTAAACCGTAAGCGGGTCCCGGTCCTAATAGGATCGTGAACCGTTGTGGGGTATTGTTACTCCGCGTCCGTGGCTTATCTTCAAGTGACAAGCGCCCCCTGGGTGAAACAAAGTGAGTAAGATCAGTGCAACCCTTATGGCATAAAAGATCACGGTCTATTTGCCAGAATTGATTTGAAATACAATACAGAATCATAAAAAAAATATTTTTTATTGTATAGCCCATTGTTTTTTTATTTTATTTCATATCTTTATAAAATTCATTTTCGTACTTTATCACAGCATTATGTAACACCAATGAAAGAAACGTCTTGATGTAAAAACTTTCCGTCACATAGTTTCAAATTTTGTTTGTTATCCCATAGTAAGACACAGCAACATCTGGACAAAGTCAGAAGCCGTGTGGTCTCATGGAAGGAGGAAAGGGGAGACAGCTTCTGTTCTGATGGAGCACCTGTAGGCAGAAGTCTGACTTGACTCCGTGTCGCTAAGTACAAAGGGTGGGGCCTACAGAAAAGACTTTTAGGCGGAACTGCACCACATTTGAGTATCGTATGGGAGAAACCACTGAAAACTCCCCCACCGACTCACAAGGCAAGATGCTGAACATCCCAAACGCCATAGAGTCTCCTCATGTTTTAAACGCGAGTGTCACCACAACAAGCCGCCAGCGGATTGAACTTCCCGCTATAAAGCTCACCAGTGGTTGTTGTTGTTGTTGACTAATCCTCAATGTCCTGCAGTGCGGTACGGGCATCCCATGAGTGATCTACTCATGGATAGAGAAAAAGGGCTGCTTCTGTTGTGATGGAGCACTCGAAGGTAGAAGTCTGACTTTTGATCCGTGACGCTCTTACAATCATGTGCGACCGGATCTACGACTTAAAGTGAATTCTGAACCACTACAAACATCCATGGCACCCGAAACCTGAAGTATCGAGGTGCCAGAGAAGCTAACTACTCGACCATTCAGGCCCTCATCAATGGTGCACGTTGTCACTGAGCCACGAGTCGAGATAATTTCATTTTTAAATGATATGCAACAAATAAAGTTTCGAAGAATTAGAAAATCATTGTGATTCAACATGAAAATTGATTGCCCGATTTAAGTAATTGGTTTTTTTAAAGTATAAAATAATAAATATTGAATCGTAAAGATTATAAGATATAAATTCATATAATTATTTAAATAAATATTGTATTGTACACAGTTTTTATAAAGATTACTTCATTATTTAAAATTATTACGATTTTTTTTATTATTTTCTGATCAATAAACATTTTATTAAATATTGTTATAAATACGCCCCTTAGCGAATTATAGATATTGATTGAAGTCTAATTTGAGAAGTCATTATTAAACAAATTTAAAACTATTTTAAAATTACAGATATTGCGTAAAATTATTATTACAAAAACGTAATTATTAAAAACAATTGTGACGAATAAAAATTTTCTTACCTGTTTCATAATCATCTTCTGAAAATATATACAATTAAAAAACAATATATACAATTAATAAATTGCTGTAGGCAAATACAAATAGTCATAAAATATTCAGAATACCTTTGTGCATTTTTTTTAAATGCTACTTTTCGCGTTTGTGCCTTACGGCATAAAATGTGTCATTTGCATAGAAGTAGATTTTTATTTCTCCATTTTTTTTTCTTGTTGTTGAATACTAGAATATATTCAATTTATTTTTAAAAAGGTGCTGCTCTTTAAAAATGTAATGAAAGGATATGTTTTCAAATAAATAATTAACTCATAAGGAAAGATTTTTTTCTCACAGTTTTCTATTAATAATCCACTCAAAAAATATTCATAATCTTTAAGTTTATTACAATAATATGTCCATATGAAACTTGATTTAAAATCGCTTTATTCTAATAGGTATCCTATACATATGTCCCCAATATTTTGGCAAATTATCTAACGTTAATCAAATTATATATACTTTATATACAATTTCTTGTACACACCTTATATTTATAAAATATCATAAAGTAAACATTTAAATAAAATGTATGTTATACTAATGTTTACTAAGTAATAAAATGTAATTATTTTAATTGTATTTTTAAATTGTTTAAAATAAAATTATTCAAAATTCACACTCAATCATTATAATATATAAGAAATGAAAAAGAAAATCTGTATATTTAAAATATTAACACTTTTAAGAAATGTAGTTTGATAAATCTATCATTTATTATTTATTACTTTTATTAATTTCTTTATTTATCACTCTACTTGTTTTCTTTTAGTATGTCACAGATAAAATCAATACAAAAAATTTAAAATTTCCAGCAAATGAAAAATTATTAATTCCAGGAAGGCCGATAATATATGTTAGTGAATTTTTTCCTTTAAAAAATCTAGGAAATATATTGCATTACACATGATATATTTCAATTATTAATGTATATAAAATTAAATTTTAGCTTTGGAAAAAAAATGCCAGAATGTTAAAACATGCAAAAGTCAATACTATCACATTTCCTGAAAATTATGATAATCAATTTGTTTAACTTACCGTAACTACCAGAAGAAGAATTAAACCAAATAATATTATCATGATAATTAAGTTTAAAAATAATTAATTTTGCTTTGGCATATATAATATTTTAGAATAATTTTTAAATCTTTCATTCTTTATATACTCAGTTATAGAATTGCATTTATACGATTTTTTTTTTTCATACAAATTTAAAACAATATTTAAAAATTATCATAACAAAAATTTTCTTACCTGAATCATATTCTGGTGTTTTTGAATATTTGTCAAATTTAAATATAACAGTGATAGAGTACGATAGATACAAATAATTATTACAATTAACTAAACATAGTAAATGATTTTTAAAAATATAATTTTCAATATTTATAAAATTCAAATTCAATATTTTTTAAGCATATAAAGTTTTATTACTGTACTAAAAAGCAGAAAATATAATTAGTTAGCAACTATCATGTATGTTAATAAATCGAATACAAACAATTTTCGATCAATTATTTTTTAATTTACATTTATTAAAAACTGAATATTGTATTTAGTTAATCTATAGACTTAATAATTTCACAATGCCATAAGGCAATTTGTATTTCTCCTAAATTCAATAAGAATTAATGTAATAATTATAATTTTTACCTTAACTAACATATTTCTGTTTTTATATTTTGCTGAATTTTTATTACACATTTACATTTACCGTAATTACAATTATAATTGCTGTTAAGTTAATTTTAGTTATTAACAGAAATTAAAAATTTAAATTAGCCTTATATTTTATAATTACATCTCTTTTTGAACAAAAACATTTGTTCCAAAGAACTATTTATATGTTACAGAAATAAAACAACTGACAAAATCAGCCAAAAATTGGAAAAACCCTAATTTTATTACATTATCCATGAAAAAAAAACCCAGCAAATATGTAAAGCATTTTTAAATGAAGTTGATTAATTTAGTTAATTAGTTTAAAATAAAGTAAAGTATAATTAATTGTAATCATTGTTCAGCATAATATAATGCAATTTTTTTTACATAAATCATTTCCTACATTTAAGTTTATTAAATGTTGTTTAAAAATTATAATTATTATTTTAAAAATCAGAAATATCGTTTAGAAATGCTTATTATTAATCTAATTAGGAAAATGTTCCATCATTTCTCCTTCTGCAGTTGACAGCATGATTACATTATAAATGCCACAAATATTTTTCAGCCATATGATAATTATATGTATTTCTTTTTTTCATAATCTAACTTATATTAAAAAATATTTTTAGTCTTTTAATTAAAATGTATATAAATTTAAATAGGATTTTATATTTTCAATTTAATTTTTTATCGTTTAGATTTTTGAACATGTTTATCATGCATAATGGTATACTATTCTATTGGTAAGGAATGCAAATGGAATATTTTGATCATATGCAATCTATGAGGCATCTCTTTCTACTGTACAGTAGGTTAACTTTTCTTTCTAAAGTTGGCAACATCTTAGCACATTTGTAGTTTGCAGATGTGCAAAAAAATATTACATATCATTTGTGCCATTATGAAAGTATACTGATGAATAAGTGCTTTTTACATTTCTGAAGTACATATCCAGGAGCGTGGTCTTTATAATTTGTTTTTTTTTTTAATTTTTATTTCATGTTTCCACAATATAGTTAGATTAATTAATTAAAATTTCAGTAGTATTTTAATTCTAAAAAAAAAACAGTTCAAAACGTTGATTCTTTATTTAGTAAAACCTTCATAAACAAAAATAATGATAAATGTGGTGGAAACTTGTGAAGGTGAGATTGGTAATATATGAACCATGGCTTAGCCATCTCTATAAGGTGATTAAGATGCGTTAAATCCGTTTGCGATTTTTTTTTTTTTTACAAAATTTTTGAATGCTTTACTTTTGTAATGTAAATGTAAAAAAAAAAAAGTATTTTATAGTAGTCCATCAAAATAAATCCTTTTACAATTCCAATGTATGTTTCATGATCACATGTTTTTATTTTAAATTATGTACAAAGCTTTTTTTTTTTTTCATAATATTTGACAACCATAAAATTTATAATTATTTGTTCATTTACATTAATCTGTGTGTGGAATTCATTATTTGGAAAGTATGACGATTTAAAGTTGAGTGATGTTTTCAGTAAAAGGAATACCATTTTATTAAAAATGGGCAGTTAGTGAAATATACAGAAAAAAGAACTGTGAAAATATATGTTGGTCAAATATTTTAATATTTTGAAACATTAACATGAAAATTTCTCAAATAATTGAAGATTTCAAATTTAAGTGTTCAACAACTGAGCACTTAGCTATCAGTGACGAAATCGAAGTTGAAATGATATTTAAACTATTAATTGTAGCTATAAAAAATAAATAATTTTACTAGTTTTATTTTTAAAGTAGTTTTGAGGAACTACTTTTTATCTTAAAGTACCACGTAGAACAATTAAAAGAATAATGTTGTTTAGTACGTATTTTTTATGTTGATTCTATCATCCCTTTATTCCTGTGTATGGGGATACTTGAACCAAAATATAGAAAAAAAAAAATAAAAATTAATTACAAAAAGAAAGTAATTTTAACTGAATATTATTAGTTAATTTTAGAGGAAGAATATCGCATTTACAAGGTCAAACAAATAAAATAAGGCTGATTTAAAAGCGGTTTAACTATCTCTATTTCCACCTAAATGACATACTTTTTATTTACAATGCCTTTCGACAAGTGAAATTAGTAAAAAAGATCGTGCAATTGAATATTTTTGAAAACCAAAAAAATAGTAACATTTTCTTTTTTTGGGACTTAAATATGCAAATAGTTTTGAGAAGTGAACTTATTATTTGTTCTCATAATTTTAGTTTTTAATAAAAGTTATTACATAATTATCGCTAAAACCGTATTAAAACTGTGTTGCAAAAAAAAGATACTTTTGAAAATGAAATATTATTGATAAAGAATTTAATAAGATTTGTTAAGTTCTTATTTATTTGATGGTTTTAAATTTAGGATATTTATTAGAGAAATTATCTATGGTATTCGAGAAAAATACTTTTAAATAAATGAAATTAACTAAGTAGAACTGAATTTAATTCGTTAAAGCTATTTGCATTAGTTAATTGTTATGAAACAAATTATCAGAATGAAACACAGGAAAAATTAGCAGATTGTGTAATCCTTTGAAAAGATTGCAAAATTTACTAATTAATACATTTATCGAAGATTGTTTACATAATTTAGCATAATAATGTTTATATAATCATCAAATAAATATTCTCTAAGAAGATCATTTATTCAAACATCATTTTTAATGAGATATTTTGTGATGTATAATTCCTGTGAATTTTTATAATTTACAAACTCGAAAATTAATTATTCAATCTTGTGTTTACAATGAAAATACCACAGCGAAAATTCTAAATACCTAGAGAAGTAATTTCATGTTTATATTTCAAATATAAACGTGAAAAAAATTCATAACATTTTATCATTAAAAGAAATATTTCAAAATAATGAGTGGATTGAAAATTTTCCAAAATAATTTACTTGCTAAAGAATACTAATCGTAATGCAAATATTCCACACATCTTATTTTCAAAAACAATTTCATATGACACCTGTAATATTCACAAAATTGTGTTAAGCATTATGTTATTCTACTTACCATAATAATCAGGTGATGAATCTGTTATATAGTATAGTTATTATATATATATATATACATAAAAATTATTAAATCTATATAATATTCATAATAAGTATGAAATGTTTTATACAAAATACATGTTTGAAGTTACAGGGTATATATATTGTTTCCAATTTTTATAATAAACGATATTTAAAGTAAATTTGAACATGTAAAATTTATTTAATTATTAACTTGAAAATAATGTTTTTAATTACAGTTAATGGGGAATTAGAAAAATTTAGGAATAAATTAAACATTCTTTTATAAAAGGAAAAAGAGATGCATTTAATATAAGTTTTTACAATTTATAAATCTTTAAAATTTACAATCTAATATCTAAGTAAACGTAAACGTTTATAATTTTTTAATGGCTGTGTTGTCATTATAGCAAAACAAAAAATATCAAGCAATAAAAAATTAAAATATTTGCAAAAGTACATATTACATTAACCCAAATTTAACAAAATCTAATTTACTTAAACACTTTTTGCTAGACCTTGAGATGCTGTTCTTATGTTTGAATAATAAATAAAGATTAAATGAAATATTATTTTATAAATATGAACATATTTTATTATTTAAATTAATGCCCTCATTTATTATTCATTGTGAAAAAGCAATTTAAGCAAATTCAAATAATCTTTGTTCGTTTGAATTTATGAATAAATAACTATTGAATTAATATCTCTTTTACTCAGTTAATAATTTAATGGAATAAAACTTAATAAAGTAATATACTTACCAGTATCGACTTGATCAAAATAAGAAAAAGTTTGAGACATTTGAAAGATTTCGTGGAATATATTTGTAACATTTTTACTTATTTAATTGTAATTAATTAATTTTGCATTAATAATTACTCCAAAAAAGCATATTTAGTTTAAAAATTGTTTTGCTAATACGCAAATTCTTTGTCATTTGTTAATTAAAATTTTATTAATTATTTTTCATTTAAAGTATAGTCTTCAAAATAAAAATTTAGAATATTTTAATAAAAATTAAAGCAATATTTAACTTTGAATTCCATTTTAAATAATGTATTTTTAATTAGAAACTGGCAACTATAGATATCAAATTAAATTTATACATTTTAGAACTTAAAGTTAAATCATTTAATCTTTTAGTTTTCTATTAATATGAATAATTTGTACTGAGTAATTACTTTTTAAAAGAATATGACATTCAGGTATTATTTATATTTTATTGTGTTTAACAACTATAATTAACTACAATTTATCAACAATATTAACTTTTAATTACAACAATTTATTATGTGTAATTTAAATTTCATAATCATTAATTTGTATCTTTGGATTTTATTTCTCTGTCTTTTAAATATATGCAAAATTTACTTACTAAATTCATAAGAAAAACCTGCAAGAAAATTTAAAGAATAAAAATGTGTCCTTATTTACATAGAATTTAGTAGAATTTTTTTGCTGTTTTATTTATGCTATTAATATAAATTTTGTAATTTTTTTCCCATTTTTGTCAAACTTATTTGTAAAGGAGCTTCTGGGTATGCAAATGGAATTATTAGCAATATAATTTCAAATTAATTTAAAGAACTAATTATATAATTTTTTTTTCTTATATCACAAGAATTTTCTTCCTTTTGAAAAAGCAATTAACTGATAATTAATATATATTTATTCATTTACTGTCGTCAAACTATTTTTGCAGATGAAGAAGCAGTAATTGTATTTGCTTTGTTTCAGCTTAATACAAGGTATTGGGTGATTTTAAACTGTTAAACTATTAATGATTTTTTATAATTTTATGTTATTATTAAACAGGTGGGCTGAAAAAAAGTTCTCATTTTTATATAACTCAAAACATACTAATAGTGCAACAGCTGTCAAATGTATACACGTATCTTTTGAAGGTTAGGGCTAACAAAAAATCATATGGATTTAATACTAGTAGCGCCATCTATGTGTCAGCCGTGAATGAATATTTATTAACTTTTCAGCTACCTCGAATTATTTAGATTGGACAGCTATAGTATGAATCTTTCAATCGCCTACTCAGTGATTTTGAAAAGGCTATTGCAATTGATAAGTAAAAAAATCATTATTTTTTAAATTTTACAGCATTTATTTTCATACTACCATGAAATTTCTTTTGCTGTGATACAATTTATATTATACAGTTTACAATTTCTTTCCGAAAACGCTCACTTTCAATTTTATGTAACTTTTTTAATTTGTACATTATTTTAGTTTAGTCACTGGCGGAAAAGTATCAATGAAAAAACCCGTAACATACACAATTCGAAAGGCTGTAATTTTTTTATATACCAAAGTTACAATAACAAATATGTCTTACATGTCATATCTAAGAATTCTAATAAATTACAACAATCGCGTATTACAATAATGATCGTGTCTTATATGTCATATCTTAGAGTTCTAATAAATTATAACAAACGTGTTTTACATGTCATATCTAAGAGTTCTAATAAATTATAACAAACGTGTTTTTACATGTCATATCTAAGAGTTCTAATAAATTATACCCATATCTTACAATAACTAATGTGTCTTATATGCCATATCTTAGAGTTCTATATAATTTGTTTAATTGGCAGCACCATCTAATATTACAATTTTAACAATATCGTAATCATATAAAAATAAATATCTTGTATATATATATAATTATCTTACTTTCGACAGTCATATCTGAAATAAAAAGAAATAGGAATTTAATACACATATCATTTATCATAAAAACAAATGAATATACAAATGTTATGCAATAAAATTGGATAAATAAGTGAAGATTTTGTAGATAAATGTATTAAAAAAATATTATTGATGAAATTCAAACTCAAATAATTTTATATGTCTGTCTTAACAATTTTCCAGATTCTTCTTATAGGCACTCGTATATTAAAATAATTTATTTTAAAAGAAATTTCATTTGATGAGACAGGGAATAAATATTTAACTATTTCTTTTAAATAACATATTACATTTTAATATAATATTGGTTTAATAATCTTTACAGTTTATTATAAAGAAGCAAAATGAACTGTTGTTGAAAAGAAAGCTTTTTAAACTGTTTATGTTGCATAAACAATATTGTGTTAATTTATTCTTTTGTTTATTAGCTACTTTTGTATTATTTTCATGTAATAAAGGAAAATAAAAATAGAAAATTTTTCATAGTTGAATAAAGTTAAATTGGTGCATTGACAATGTGTAGTTTTTAGCTACCTATACTAGTTTAGGAAAAAAATAGAAAATTATAGAGTTTTCTGTAGTTAAGCAAAGTTAACTTTTCAACTCAGTGTATTGATGAAGATGAATGTTTTTCATCACAAAATAAAATTAATTAAAGCTGAGTTGACTGGTAACTCATTCGCTTCTAACCTATTTCATTATAGGTCAGATAATCATAATCTTTATTTTTGGACTTATATTTTGCAGACCTTTTATTTTGTTAACTGAATTATTATTTGTAAAATATGTAAATCATTTTTAAATATGCAGTACTATAGCTTGACTACTGAGGCGAGTGGCCACTTAGCACGAATCCAAATAGAGCGGTGTAATAGGGTAAAAATGTACACTCATGTCCATAAATTGGTGGTAACGGGAACCTGGCGCTCTCCATATGAAAGTCCGGCGAGAATCAGACTGCAAACTAAACCTGGACTCGTCAGAAAACATCACACCAGACCACTGTTGCGGCGTCCACAATGCATGCTCTCTACTCCAGGTTAATCGCAGGCGACAGTGAGTTGCGGTAAGTGGAACACATCTGACAGGCCTACGGGCATATAGACCAATGTGCCCTAAGCGTCTGTACATGGTCTGCCTTGAAACTGTCGTACCGGTAGCTGAAGAGAGCTGACGTGACAGGTCTGATGCTGGGCTCCGTCTGTTTCTTTTGGCAGTAACTGCTAAATACCGGTCCTCATTCGGCGTTGTAACTCGGGGGCGACCTGTGGTGTAACATCTACTCACATTACCATCATCTTGGAATCGTTGCCAAAGCCTGGAGATGACACTCTGGGCGATTCCAAGTTCCTCGGATACTTCCAGCTGGGTACATCCACATTCCAGTCGTCCGATAATACTACCACGTAAAAATCATCCAAATGCTTCCTTTGTGCCATAACTATGCGGTTATTGCACTGAAAGGCTTTTAAAGCGCTTGTGAACAATTTTACTTCTTTGCCACCATTCCTTATATACCCTCTCTTACTGTCTCGTCATTGTGACGTGCTATCCGCGTCATCTGGTGGTTTCCTGTAATTTGCATATTCTTCTATAGGTGAAATTTTTATTTTAGAGTTCAATTTCTGTGTGATTCTGAATGATCCTTAATTTATGGACATGAGTGTATTTTCGGAGCAACATGCCACATGGTAGACCAAGGGCATATGCCTATTTGCAGGTTTTGAGTTAATAAAATGTTACTAGTTAAGTAAATTTCTAAAATTCTTGTTAATATCCGAATGGAATGTAAACGATTCACCGTTTACATTCATTCTTTCTTATTATATACGTTCATATATATTATATTCTCTCTTATTATTATTCGTTCAAATCGTTCATGTTATTATTCATATTGCTAATATTCAACGGCCTTCTGTGTCGTTTTTGAATACATTAATTTATTCTCCTCTTCACAATGTCTGCATGGTCATGTAAGTCAAAAGAATCATTTTCACTTGTTTGGACTTTATTTGCATATTGATCAGTTACATCGTTACGTGAAGTCATTGGCCATTATTAAATACGCCAAGTTTAAGACATTAAGTGACAAAAGTCATAAGTTTGGACTATAAAGGAGGTTGATTATGGCCGCATGTGGCGCCGCGCGGCTGCCAAATGTGTCTTCTCGAAGTTATACAATTCGAATTGCGTCTGACCACATTCATTTTAACTTATTATAATAAAGGCGATTCGCTCTGCATATGAAATGAAGGTGATTATTGTTCTTCATTTTGGTCAAATTTTAAAATTCTAATTGTTGAATTTTCTTTTTATAAAATGGCCGTAATGCTGATTGAACATAATGTATCGCATTTCAGATTAGTATGGGTTATTTATGTCATTTATTTGATAAAACATTTCTTTTCACGAAAAGGAAATGATCAGTTTTTAAAAACAGCTTCTAATCAGTTTCTAGATCAGTTTTGATCTTCAAATCTTTGTTTGCAAATAAAGTTTTATTTCTTATTTCCTTGTCGTCATTTTTTTGTATAATTATGCTACTACTTAGGAACAAAAAAAAAGAGATTGGGGTACACTCTACAGATGTGTATGTACACCTTATACATTTTTACACCTTACAAATCCTGTCTTTCTTTCGTGTGAGTTTACTAGGCAACATAAATTTGATTATAAATCCCTAATAATAATGTAAACATTAATTAAAAGCTTTCAAAAATATAAAGTTATATTTAATAGATGCCAAAAATTAATTTTCTGAGGAATTAATATTAGTATTACATGAATCAACTACATCACTCATAATAAGGTAGCAAATAGATTAAGTCCTTATATTATTGGTAAAAAAATTACAATCGCTTATTATTAATTAAAGAAGAGCATTTGATATTACTGGTTATAAATTTTCTTCATTATTATTAATTAAAGTCTTTCGTTATTATTAATTAATTTCTTTCCATTTCCTTATTATTAATCAAAGAAATCAATTTGCATATTATAAGTTAAAATTTTAGTTTTTTACTTACTTTTTTATTTTTATTGGTTAAAAAATACATTCCTCTATTTTTAATTAAAGAATGGCATTTATGTATTACTGGCTAGAGAAAATTATTTGTGCAGATTATTAATTAAAAAAATTAATTTTTCATAGTATTGGTTAGGAAAAAAAAATACATTGACTTATTAATTAAAGAATGACACATGTAGACTATTGCATGGAGAAATCACTTTCACATGTTATTAACTAAAGAATTAAATATGTATATTATTGGTTAGAAAAATTACATTTATATTAAAAGATCATTTAGGAAAGTGCAGAATGTATTATTTACTGGTTCTGAGAATTTTCAACATTTGTAAGAAAATGCTATTTTAGAAGAGGATTATTTAATTCATTTATATGTATAAACGCATTATGCTTAAATATTATTTGCTTAAAAATATTTTCGACTAGAAACACATTCATACTAGAAGAAGATACTACAGAAAGACGCAATATATGAACATTCAACTATTGCAGGTCATGCAGGAAGATACAGTTGGTTACCATACTACAAAACAATAAACCACAGAAATACATCAACTTGAACACGAATCTACATTTTACGATTGATATATTTCGCTATTTCAGTCTACTAACAAGTGGATGTTTACAGATAATTTACGTGGAGTTCAAAATTGATTCCATGGATAAATCAATTATAAATTTACCATATAATCTCTTATTTGCTTACAAATCCTTTCATTTCCCTGATTATTGCTCAACTTCAATCTGCTCCCAATAATGGTAATTATCCTTACAATGCAAACAATTCTCGCTTTCATTTTATTAATCCATATTGACATAACAATATTGATATGCAGAATGTATATAGTTTAAGCTAAGCAGTTTTTTTTTTTAATCTTCAGGTTTAAATTTACATCATCATTACAGAATGATCTAAAGCATACTTACAAGCAATGGGTCCGCTGTCTGTAAGGAACATGATATGTTTAGAATTTCTGGAAAACTTTAAACATTTAACAATATCACAAATTTTAATTGAAGTTCCATTTGACTCTTTCTTTAATATGAATACATGTCATCGATCGTTATTGATAATTCACACTGTCTCATCGTTGAACATTTATACAAAACTTTTTTTAATTCAGAAATGAACGACAAGAAGTTGGTAATGAACTGAAACCAGAAAGTTAACCAAGCATTTTACTTCATGTCATAAAAAGCATGTGTTATTCTAAAACTTAATGAATCTTATTATTTTCAATGATATACAAATTGTAAGCTACTATGTATAATATAATAATGGTAATCGATAGTAGGACTTTTGAATAGATATTAATGACAGAATAGATATCCATCGACATTTTTTTTTACTATAAAAGAAAGCAAAGACAAGTGGAAAATGAATCTAATTTTATATTGAAAATGATATAATAACAGTACAATAATTTCATTAAAATCGAAATTATGTATCTTTACAATTTTAATCAATAATTTTTTATCCTGTCTTATTTATTTTTTTTTTCTAATGCAGCTGGCAAATAGACCGTGTTCTTTTATGCTATAAGGGCTGCACCGACGTTACTCACTTTGCCGTACCTAGTGGGCGCATGTCACTTGAAGATAAACCACGGACGCGGAGTAACAATGCCCCGCAACGTTCTACTATTAGGAAAGGAACCTACGGTTTAAAGTGGATACCGAACCACTACAAACACCCATGGCAACGCCGGGACTCGAACCCGATACCTGAGGTACCGAGCGCCATCAGGACCCCGTTTATTTATTTTCTATTATAGAAATTGAGCCGTTCGAGTTGCAGATTAGAATCAGAACAACACTCCTCTTATTCACTACCAAAATTTTCCACGTGATTTTAAGATATAACGCCGGTGTTGTCAATAAAATTTTTTTCATTTAGATTAATTTTGGGAAAAAAAAGGAACGGAAAGCCAATACAAGACATATTGAACAATGATATAAAGCAGATTCTCACTCCTCTACTGAATACTGAAGAACATCGAGGTGCATGTCTTTCAAACGTGTTAAATCAACACGATTGTTCAAACATGTCTGAACAATGTCTATAAAATCACACGAAAATGCGACAGTAACGATATCCTGAGGGCATAATACAAGTTAGTACAAAATACTCGTTTTCGTGATATTCTAAAAAAATATACAAATATTGATACAATAATACTTGAGATAATTAAGGCTTTAACAATTAATTTTATTATGTGTTTTATATAAAATAAATTTATGACTTTTTTATAAAACAAGTAATATAAAAAATTTTAAGTCAATTCCTTTTTTTTTTTCACTCTATTGCAGAAAGTCATTTATAAAAAATGTTAATTAATTTTTTTAAATTTATCTGGTGTTATCTATGGGTAGATACATGCAACTTAAATCTAAAAAAAACTAAAATGAATTCATTAAATTTAATGAATGAATTAATATTTGAAAAAGCTGTATTCACATCCAGTGTCCTGCACAACAAGTTCAAAAAAATGCATTTGAACTTGAGTGGATACATAAAAAGTATTTTATGAGCGATTGAAAAGTTGAACAAGATATATATAGGGAGAGTGTGAGCTAATAGAAAGAATTGAAAAAAAATATATGCTACCACGTGGATTTGAATGAAGCCATGAGGCATGAGTGAACAATATCCAATATAAATTATTTTCAAATAAAATGTAAATTGGCACGTGGAAAAATGTGTCTGTTGCTAGCGAGAATTGTTTTGAGATAGCATGGACAGGAAGCGTTTTGTGGGTCAGTACAAAAGAGTGCTTTTAAGACGTAAAATAAAGTTATTGGGTTACAGACCACTGTAGTTCAGTGTTTTATTTGTTAGACAAGTGAAAGTAACAATATCTATTCATTCGTTTGTAAAAAATTAGGCTATTATAGTAAATTACAATTTTAAAATATCAATACATACAATTTTATACGGAATTTATGTATATATAGAAAAAAAGACAGAGAGAAACATGCGATAAAGTCAACTTGAGTTTGCTTTAGAATAATATGACGTAGCCCAAATATTCGTTTTAGTTCAGAATTAAAATTTTTGAACGAGTGAAGTCAAATAGCCCTTTTATATTCATAGTACATATGCAGATGAAGCATTTTCAAAAAAAGTTTTACATAAATTATTGAAACGAATTAAATTGCAAACAATGATTAAAATATTGAAAGTAATTAAAAAAAGCTTACTTCCATATGAAGAATCTATGATAAGAACAAATGATATTTTAATCAGGATAAGAATTTTTCATAACACTGTTTATAATTTTAAGTTCCTGAATGTTTATTTGGCACCAAATGAACCTATTAGATAGATTTTTTTAAAGTAACACAGTGAGTATAGATCAAAACTTTTTTTAAAATAGCAAAATATTTTGCGAAACGTATGTAATTTAACTCATGTTATGTAATAAGTCCTTCAAATTGCAATTAGTTATGCAATTTTATATAGTTTTTTTTTAACAAGTTTTTATTTATTTATTAAATAATATTTTGAAAGTCCCCAAAGACAAATTTATACATTATTATTTCGTAAATCTGTAATATCGTTTATGTGCCAAAGAATTATTATTAATTGCTGCATCATTAATGTAAGGTTTGGAGTTATTAGTAATTGCTGCAACATTAATGTAAGATTTGTAATTATTGTTACAGTAGGATGCATCATTACTGTAGGATTTGTACTAATTATTAATTGCAACGTCATTAATGTAAGGTTAGAACTTATTATTAATTGCTGCATCATTAATTAAAGGTTTGAATTATTATTAATTGCCTCATTAATGTAAGGTTTGAAATTATTAATTTATGCATCATTAATGTATGATTGGTAATTATTCTTAATTGATGCATCATTAATGTGAGATTTGGATTTATTTTTAATTGCAGCATCATTAATGCAAGTTTGGAATTATTATTAATTACTACATCATTACTATAAAGTTTGGTGTTATTATTAATTGATGGCTTAATAATGTAAGGTTTGGAATTAATATAAATGTCTATTTACCATTAACTGGATGAAAATCTAGGTCAAAGTTTAAAGTATTTTATCCTCTAGATGGCGCTCTTTTAGTTAACTTTAATATCAATAATAGTGTAAAATAATATTAATGTTAAACTTTAAATATCAATAATAGTGTAGTAACTATTAACTTAAGTAACTATCTACCAATGAAAAAAATACATTTTCTTGTAATGATTATTTAGTCGATGCTATTCCATTTGATTTAAAAATAAAGAAATATCTTTCTATATTACATAAAAAGTAAAAACAAATTCGTTATATGTAATTTATTCTTATTATAGTTATTTCAGGGAATCAGAATTTTTAGAGCAGGAACTAGTACAGAAAATCTGATTTTGCAAATCTACATAGATTGTAAAATACTATTAAAAAACACTAAAATTTTCTTAGCTTTGCATTTAAAGATTGCGAATTGATCAACTGTCTGCGATTTAATATCGTAAAAAATCACTGCATAAGATCTTCTACCATCTAAGATTGGCTTCTACTGTTTACATTTTGAACATCTATTCGTTACAGAAGGGAACTGCAGTACAATATAATCGGTGGGCTGAAAGGTTCGTAGGCTGACACATAGATGGCTCTACTAGTATAAAATCCATATGATTTTTATTTCGCCATAACCTTCAAAAGACACGTGTATAAATTTGTCAGCTGTTGCACTATTAGTATGTGAGTTATAGCATTTTTAGTGTTCATCACGTGCAGTCCACTCGGCTGACTGTCGATTGGACTCCGGTGTGAAATGATGGAGCCATGTTTCATCCATTGTCACATATCGACGCAAAAATTCGGGTTTATTACGATTGAACAGCTCCAAACACTGCTTAGAATCATCAATTCGAGCTTTCGCATATCCAAATATTCATTCACGATATGTCCAACACGTTCCTTTGATATCTTTAGGGTCTCAGCTATCTCAATCCACTTCACTTTACGGTTATCAGAAATTATTTTGTGGACTTTTTTTATGTTTTTGTCAGTAACAGCCTCTTTGGGGCGCCCACTGCGTGCATCGTCCTCGGTGCTCATTTCGCCTCGTTTAAATTTAGCAAACCACTTCTCTACGGTTGATTTTCCTATAATGAAAACGGTTGATTTTCCTATAATGAATACGGTGGATTTTCCGAATAATGTTTATCAAGCCAAGCCTTGGATTCAATAGTATTTTTTTTCGCCAAAAAAGCAATGCTAGCACACACGAAATTGCTTTTTATCCATTTTTTCAAACTAACAAAAGTTGCTTCACTAAAAATGCTATAACTCACATGCTAATAGTTCAACAGCTGTCAAATTTATACACGTGTCTTTTGAAGGTTAGGACTAATTAAAAATCATATGGATTTAATACTAGTAGTGCCATCTATGTGTTAGCCTATGAACTTTTCAGCCAACCTGTTAGTATAGTATTAACTACGGATACGACTCTTTGAAAATATATCAGAGCACTTGAAAACACACTGCGTATTTAAAAAATGTACAAACAAGTTTCAAGATATTTATTATTTAAACTGTATCCATATTGATTTTAAGTATTTCTGAACATTAAAGTATGAAAAACATTATACTGTCGTTTTCACTTCAACTTATTTAATTTTTAACTATTTAAATATATTTATATTTTAAAAAAAATATGACAGTTTGAATAGGATTCGTAAATAACTATATATTACCTGGAATAGCTTGAGCTGTAAGAAGAATTGCATTTATTAAAAAAAAAAAAAATCAAAACTAACTGATTTATAATTGAAATGAATTATTATTTTTTAAATTTTTCACCTACTAATATGATAAACGAGCTACCTTAAGTAAATAGTTTACTTTAACTTGTTATATTTAAATAGTTTTAATGCTTATGTGTATTTTATAATGCAGTTTATTTGAATAACATGGGTGCAATACATTTATCAACAAATGTGCCACAACTTTTATTTTAACCAAAAACAGAAATTTACAATTAATAAATAAAGTTGTATTCTACGTATGCCAAAAGCTATGTACAAGCATACTGATGAGTAAAGCATCGTTATTTTGCTGAATAGAATGTGTATATAAACTAACATTAAATTTAAAACTTTTATTACAAATAAAAGTAATGACAAAATAAAGGACAGATAAATAAAAGTTATTATAAAATGTGATACATACAGTGTAATTCATCGGTCATGATACAATACAACTGCATATAAAAGGGGGCGTATTATTGCGTCCAAACAGTAAGACCAATTTTCAATTTAAAATTTCGGGGTCTAATGGAATTTCAATTTTTTTTTCTTTTTTATATTGCTGGCACTTTCTTTGACATGTGTGTGAAATTTGACGTCAAAATATTCATGAGTGTTTGAGTTACGCTTGGCTTTGTGAGACGCTAAAACGGATTCCGGCGATTTTTGAAATGTCTGAATTCATTGAGCAGAGAACTTGCATTCAATTTTGTTTGCGGAAAAGTATAGAATGTTGCAGAAGGCATTCGGTGAGTATTCCTATATCGGAAAGAAATATTTAGAAGTGGTGTAAATAGTTCAAAGAAGGCAGAAAACGCGTTGAAGAGGAAGAGCCCTCTGGTCGACCATCAACCTCAACCGACGAAACTCAAGCCCAAAAAATTAAAGATTTGGTGCTTGCAAACCGTCGATTTACAATGAGGGACACCTTGCTGGTGATGTTGGAATTTCAAAAGGATCGATCCATTCCATTTTGGGCCTCAAACGAGTCAAATCACGATTGGTACCAAATACACTGAATGCGCCAGCTCCCACTGGATTGATCCAAAAATGAAACCCATATCGTTCCACAACCACCGTATTCATCACTTCTGGTTATTCCTTAAACTCAAAAGGCCACTCCGTGGACACCGTTATGAGTTGATTGAAGAGATTCAACGTGAATCGTCTCCCTGCTGGCCTTCGATATAACAGGCTTCAGGTTCGAATACTGGCGGGGGCATGGTTATTTGTGAATGGTTCGCTATCCACTTTAAACTGTAGGTCCCGGTAAAATGAGCCTAAAGTGTGCACAAAATGATCATAGAGCGACAAGACAAACCATATCATAGAAAAAAGGCATCCAGTTTTTGGTAAATATGCAGTGTATGCGATATTATATGTGCTATATGCGATATCTTAACTCAATCTCGTAGAAATAAAGTATCAAGTTTAATATTCACTTTATCTAACAAATGCATGTTGACTGACTATTATAAAGCGGAGTATCACCCATAGCAACACCACCACTGAATGAAGGAACATGGGAATAAATTAAGTGTCCTCTTGATGAACTTATCTAGAACTATTGGTGCCCATGCAGAGATGCATTTAATAAAATTTAATTTTAATAAAATGAGGCAAAGTCTCCTTCTGAAATTTTTTCAGCTGTCTTTCCTTTTACCATTGTAATAAATTTTCGGAATTGTATAGAATCTTTAATGCCACCCTGTAACATTAGAAAAAAAAAATTTAACTGTACAAAAAATGTTTTGAAGTGGAAATATATTTTTATATGCGAATGAACCTATTTAAAAAAGAAACTAAGCGTGTTTATTTTCATCCCTGTTTATGTTTTGTCATAAATCTAAAAACACATAAAACTTACTTGGTGCGCTGCGGAAATCTGTAATAAACAAAATTACCAACACATTAGTGGCAGAAAAATGGAAGCAATTTTGCTTTTTATATATATACAACTAGTTAGGCAGCAGTTCTTTTTTTGCATTGCGTCGTTATACGTAGCTGTTTATTTTTCTTAAAGCAACAGTCTTTATGACTCCTTTAACTGGAGTCATTTTATATTAAATTAAAAATCTTTATTTTTATATCACACATAAACTCTATTCAGTAGAATTAATGTCGGATTTGTTCAAAGCGAAAATGGCTGCTTTAAACACTGGTTATTTCAAAGAATAGAAAAATTAGGAAATAACTGATAAATTGAACTAGTTTTTTTATCCTTGCATTCAATAATATTTGCGTGAAATTTCGCTATATATTTTGGGCACTATTAAAAATATTTGTTTATTTTCCTTTGTATTATAATGCCTCGGCCTATACTTTCCTTATATTGTAATGTCTCGATCTATACGTCTATCCCTATACCTATAACATCTTCAAGAAGAAGTTCACTTCAAGGTCCATGGGAACACTTTAAATTTTCTTTACAAACGTTATGTAGAACTCTGTTTACAAAAATTAAAATTAAAGATATAAATTACATACACAATTGCAGTTCAGTCAAAACTCAGTCATTTAGTCAAAAATATATATCTTTTGGTTTAAAAATGAAGTAAGATCTTTGTACATTACATAAAATATAAGAACAAATTCATGTAATTAAATGTAATTTATTGTTTTTAAACTTATTTCTGAGAATCAGGATTTTGAGAATATTCTAAAATATGACCACAAACTGAGAGTTTTTTAATTAAATTTAACTTTTACATTTTGTAAATTTAATAACACTGAATTTAAAATTCTCATTTCCATTGTATGCATGCTTATTAACTTTAACATATCTAATTAGCAGAAGAGACGTTAGGGTCACTGCTAATTATCTAATCAGCGAGAAAAATCTCGAAAGTCCCGGTTTTGTAATTTTAGAATACAATATGCTGAAAATAATTGTAAGTTTGTAACAATGGTCTTGATTGTAATGCATTGAATAAAATGCCATTTGCTAAATGTGTCTTTTATTAACTCTGTAGTGTGCTATTTGGAAACATCGCGCTGTTCTGAATATTATTCATTAACGTTCCGATATCCTCCTTTCCGAATGACCATGCAGTTTCTCCACTGAGTCACAATTTCACCTCAATCGTTTTTGTTTGTTTCTATTGTTTATCTATTTTTTCTTTACCTTCTTGAAATTATAATAATAATATAAAAATTTATATGCGAATTTTTTTTTTTTATTAATTAATAAAAATTCGAATAATTATTTTTTAAATAAATTAATAGTATACTTATATTGCTTTTTTTTTTCTATCTAATCAACGGGCTTAAAGCTTAAGAAACTTGCCTCACTCACAAAGCAGGAGATAGAGGTTGCTAAACAACCAAGGTTCTCCGTCAATCTGGCAAATCATAGTATTTGGAAACATTGTTGATGATGTTTTCGATTTTCGATTATTTTTGTTTTGGATTGTATTTGAATTTTGAATTTTTATTTTTTATTCTCGCATTTTATAAGATGAGCAGTTCTTCATAAATTATTATACATAGGCACTCCGTAACTGGTATTTGCATTGCCATTTCCCGATGATGATGATTTTTAACTATACTTCATTAATAATGATATGTTCGAGAGAGAATATTTTGTGGAGTGTAACATAACATAAATTTCTGTGAAAAGTAGTGCTGTAAAAATACCCATCATTTTAATATTGAAACCTTTCAGTAAATATTTCACAGTATATCATTAACCGTTTTTTTAGATATAATTTTGCCCCTTCTGATTAAAAAGGAAAAATATTATTATTATTATAATGACAGTGGCCAATATTTGCACAATAATGTTTGTATTACAATTTACAATATGTTGACAAAAAGATATTAAAGTTTAAATAAATGTATTAACATGATAAGGACTCTAATTTATTATACACTTATTGACTTATTGATTACAGATTATTAAATACTAAATAAAAGTTACAATTAAATAATTAATAACAGTTCATAATTTGACTTAAAATTCAATAAAATATTTTATTTTTTCGAACGTTTTTCACTTTTAAAAATTTAAATAATATTAAAAATAAATGTAACAAATTTATTTTTAAATGTACTATTTATTGCTTTGTAGATATTCTCCAAAGTTTCATTGTTATATTTTGAATTTATACTTAATTCAGTCGCTTAACACAGGATATATATATATACACAATATGTTTGTCATTGAACTCCTCCTAAATGGCTGGAATAATTTTGTGTGTGTGTTTTATGATGAAATTATTTCTGGAATAATGTTGAAAAACATTTTGAGAATGTTTTTATGCTATGACCTATGATATAAGTCGCCATCAAGAGGGAGCTGCAGTCTATCCACTTCTATACCGTTCAACTCATCGCTATGAAAATGGGTATTAATATGTATTCGAGTATGGAAAATGGGTTCGCGCTATCCATTTTATTTTTACTTGCCACCAGAGGATGCTGCGGCATTTCATCTTAGATACCATTCAAACGATACGTATACACAAATATTGGAAATGGAGAATATATTCGCGATATGTAATTTTTCAGTGCATTTTTTTTGCAGAACAATATGCCAGGTATATATATATATATATATATATATATATATATATATCTTATTTTTTTATATTGGTATTTTATAATATTTTAAAGTAATTGATTAATTTATACATGCATATAAAAAAAACGTTGAAAAGATAAAAATGAATCAGGTCGTTTTAAGATAATGAAATTTATGTTCGCATATGATTCATAGGATGCTTTGATACAAAAGCTACAATAGGATCAATAATACTTTAATTAAATTCAGTTGGAATATATCACATAGGACAGATTTTTTATCATTATTAAAAAGTACAATACAACACAAACAAACAAGTATAATACTACACGAATGTAAAGAAGACAGCTGCAAAACAATCCTCTATTGGCATTTTCTTGTTTCTAAAATAATTCTTGTCTCCAAACAAAATAGCTTTAAAAACAAATAAAAATATCGCTGTCAGCGTTGAAACTGCAGAAATTCAGTGCGACAGAGAGCAGAAAGACTACTTTCTTTAATGCATTTTTTAAATTCTTTTTTAACTTTTTTGTTCTTATCAATAAACAAGAAAAATATGTGTTTTTCCCTTTTTTATCAAAAATGGCAAAACAAGAACAAAAAATGAAATCGAATGAAATGTGAAAGGAATAATATATTATATATATTTATAGATGTTCCTGTTTTTTAATCAATTTCCTAGTTAAATTGTTAAACAGACTAATTAAACGAATTGGAGATATATAGGAATTAATTCATGTTAAAAAATATATATAGTAGCATTATATGAAAGAATATTTTAATTTATGAGAAATATTAAAATTACATTAGTTTAAAGGTACTGAAGCAACGCAAATAATAAACTAAATTTTGACAGAAATTTATAGAACTTGACATAATAACTAAATAATTTGAGTTTTAAATTCTATCGATTGATATTTTTTTCTACAAACTGAATTCATTTTTCAAATGTACCACACGAACGTAATTGATAATGTTTAAATAAAAATAAAAATAATTTTAAAGTTAATTAGAATCGAAATGAAATTAACGATAAAATTATTTTCATTCTTATCATGTTCATTTCTTTTTTAATTTAATAGTTGAATTTATTTTTAATTATGATATTCAGTATTTCTTTATTTTTCCACTTAATAATTAAATAAATTATTTGTTCACATTTTGATTTTGAAAGTCTATCTAGTATTATTTTTTTAAATTTATCTAGTATTTCATTTGAAATTTGTCTAATATTTCTTTTTAAATTTATCTAGTTTTTATTTTAAATTTAACTATTATTTCTTGTAAATTTATATGTATATATATATTTTTAATTAATACGGATAAAACGTTATTTTCAAGATGAACGCGAGGTATTTATTTTTCGTTTATACAAACCATTGTATTGGCCACTTTATTTTTCGCCAAATTAAATAGTCATGTCAATAAAGCAATGTTTTGCATCTGCAACAAATTAAGTATCCATCATTCCATATGTTTGAAAATGCCTATATTCTCCTATTCCTAATTTTATATTTCACTTAAAACAATACACATTTAATTTTTTTCGATAGGAAAATAATAAATTATGTAAAAAGAATACATTTTTCATTTACCTCTGCTTGCATCTTTAAAAAGAAATTTCAAACACATTATGAAATTAAATTTACGTCATAAAGTTTTTAAGTGATCTACTTTACATATTAATATAAAGTTAATTCTACATTGAACTAAATACTTTTTAAAATATTGGGTAAGTAAAAAATAATATATAAATTATTAAAGTAAGTAATTCAAAAAAAAAAAAAAAGTGTAAAAATCGAGAATCCTGTACCCTTTGTGCTAAATGAATCTCCAAGATGCCAGGTAAGCATAGTAATTAATGCACCAGGTAATTTTCGTGGTAAAATTATATTACGCCAAAAATCCTTCACTGGGGTGCCAAATCGCCAAATAAACAAACAAAATGGTTTGAAAAGTTCTGTGTCGTTGCAAAAGGCTATTTCGCCAAAAATTTATCGCCAAATATTGCTGTTACGCCAACATTAGTAGCCAAAAAGCTATTATATCAAAGTTTATTCCTGAAAGTGCTTTTAAGCCAAAGTTTATTGCTTTAACGCTAAATATTATCACTTTGCTGCCGAAATTTTAATCCTTGAAATGCTTTATCGCCAAACTTTTTCATATTGGCGAAATATGCCGGGTTGCAAAACTGGTTATTTCCTGAGGGGTACAGTATTCTGGATTTCTACCAAAAACATAAGTAAATACAATGATTTAGATATGCAAAAACTTATTAACTTCCTTTAAATAATCTAAATATATTGAATTATTTTAAACAATTGTTTTACATTTTTCTTGAAGTTTTACTTTTTTATATAATTTAATTACCTAATATATAGAACATAATGCTAACATAAGCCTAAAATAAATTACATTATTTAAAATATAATAAAACTAAAACTTAGTTTATAATGTATTTTAAAATTTTTTGTGAAAGTAAACTTTAATTTTGAACATTGAATGGAGAACAATAATACATAAAAGATGCCATTCATTTTTGCTAACTCCTTATTTATCATGTAAATTGTGTTTGTTTTAATTTAAAACAGTAAATGGTTAAGAATTATTTTAAATGATTGCAAGAAACATTTTTTTAGTAACTTAAAAATGAATCTAAATATTATAAAAATGATTTAAAAGTGACAAATAATATAGAAAATTTATATGATGCAAACATTAGAAGCAGAAAAGTGATTTATATATATTTATAATTTAATAAGGTTGAAATCTAGAATGTACCCCTGAGGTAGTCGCCAATCTTGAAACCCGGAATTTTCCGCCAATTTTTTATAGGACTACAATACTCTAGAGGAATTTTTAACTTCTACTTTTTCTAAGCAATATATTGACTACTTATTTCTACTTTGATAGTTATTTGCAGAGTTTTTTAATGTATAATAAATAAAGAACATAAATATATATTCTTTTAAATATTTATTCTGATAAATTATTAATTATTCAGAGATCGTTCTTATAATGTAATATTGTGATTTTGGCGTAATATCATTTTACCACGAAAATTTTCTTGTGCATTTGGTAAAAGCGTACATGGTTCTAGACTTTTATCTTTAATAAATACATATATACTACCATAGAACTATATAAGAAATACAGCTGAACAACTGTAATAAGACATATGGCAAACATAATAGTAAAAATTAGTTAATGGTAATAATAAAATTAAATGATATGATAGCCAATATATACATATGAAAAGTTTTACGTAATAGCAAATAATGTGTTTTACTTAATGTATTGTTAAACAAATGTGAATATTCAGGATGATTATAATTAAAGTACCACTTTCAAAATGCTGTAAAAAAACCAACCACTCGTCATAATGAGTTCAAATTTGAACTAAAGATACTTGAAGAAGGGAGAAACGGTAAGGCACCAAAATGTTTTAAAATTTATTAATAGATGGCACTGTAAGCGGCATAAAGAAAGTCAATTCGTCTGCCAGTGATATTTTTGCATTGAAGTTACAAGTATTTAGCATGGGTTGCATATTCAACTAACTGTAGAGTTCAATGTACTGGATTGTTTCGGTTTTTGGACAGAAAAATGACTTCCGGATGAATCAACAGTTGTCACATTGTCAGTGGAAAGCCCATCCACCACAGCAAGGTCATACCCAACTGGATGGGAAAAATCGGTGGAATTATTTTTGATGCCATACAGTTTAGACCCCTTTGTCAAGTATCTTCAATTCAAATTTGAACTCATTGTGTTTCGGTTTTTTTTACAGCATTTTGAATGTGGGTCTTTAATTATAACTACCTTGCACATTTTAATTTTTAAAAAGTACAGATGTAACATTTAAAAAAAAATTCCATAGAATTATAAAATAAATACAGCAATGCTACAGATAAACAGTAATAAGAAATACAGTGGGTAAAAAGTATTGGCAATTGCCTTAATTTATTCATATTGACAAATAAATAAAATGTCATGCAATTTTTTGATGTCGTAATTAAATACAAGAAATCTTAGATAGATAAAAATAGTAAAAAATTTTATTTTAATTTGCATTTTCTACGATTTTTTTTCTTTCAAAAACGAAAATTTGCATGTCAAAAAAGTATTGCCAAAGTTTTAACTGCTATGCAAATTTTGTTACATTGAAGGCACGTGTTTCGACAGATAAAAACTCTACCGGTATAAAGTCTGCAAAACTACTCCAAAAGTGTCTATGCATTATTTTTGCGATTACTGCAGTAAAATGACTTCGAAATCGCAGGAGTTGGACGTTAGTGTTCAAAACACGATTATTAGGCTCAGAAATGAAGGTTTAACTTATCGTGCTATAGGAGTGCAGTTCAATAAAAGTTTATTTACTGTCAGAAGTGTTGTAAAAAAAAGTTCAAGGAAACAGGATGAACGGAAAATAAGACTAGAAGTGGACGACCTCGAATATTTTCTACAAGAGAAGAACGTGTCATTATTAACAAGGTTAAGAAAACCCTAAAATAAGTGCACCCCAGATAGCTAGAGATGTTGCTTTCACTTTGCAAAAGACTTTCAGCGTACAGACTGTACGGAATGTTTTACACGAGAGAAGTTATTATGGAAGGGCAGCTAGAAAGAAACCATTCATCTCGGAAATAAATAGGGAGAAAGAGGTTAGATTTCGCAAAACCCCACGTTGATTTATCTGAAGAGTTTTTGGAACACAGTTATTTTTTCCGACGAATCAAAGTTTAACATTTTCGGCAGTGATGGACGACGATATGTGTGGAGGAGGCCAAATACTGAATTGGAAAAGCAATATTTAACTGCTACTGTAAAACATGGTGGAGGCAGCGTCTTAGTATGGGGCTGTATGGCAGCTAATGGAATTGGCAACCTGCATTTTATTGATGGTATTATGACAGCACAAACATACATTGACATTTTGCGCCATAACTTAAAAATCAGTGTCCAAAATCTTGGCTTGGGAACATCATTCGTTTTTCAACAAGACAATGACCCCAAGCATACAGCGAATCTCACCCGTGAATGGCTACTCTACAATGCTCCTCGCCATTAAAAACCCCACCTCAATCACCTGACAGCAATCCAATTGAAAATTTATGGCACCTGCTGGATCTAGAAATCAAGAAACATAAAATTTCAAGTAAAAAGACGACCTCAACGTTTACTCTTGCAAGAGTGGCACAAAATTCCCAACAGTACAACAAAGACCTTAGTTTCCTCTATGAGAAATAGATTACAAGCTGTTATAGATGCAGAAGGTATGCATACAAAGTACTAAACATATACTGATTTTGTTTTACGCTCATAATTTTGTCAATTTCATAATTTTGCCAATACTTTTTTTATCATTTAAATTTTTGATTTTCTCGTAGATTTTGACTAAAAAAATATTTAAATGAAAATTCCGTTATATTTGTTTGTCTTTTCTACTTCTGTAATCGCTATGTTAAAATAAAATTTGTAAACATACTTTGTTAGCAAATATGATCATTCATAGGCAATTGCCAATACTCTTTTTATCCTCTGTATAGCAAACATAACAGCAAAAATTAATCAATGATAATAATAAAATTAAATGATATGCTAAACAGCATAGATATATATATGTTTCACATAATAACCAACAATGTGTTTTACTTAATATATTGTTAAGCAAATGTAAATAAATAAATAAATATATATATATATATATACATAATTAAAAGACATAAAATAATTACTCACGTTCAAATGGATCTAAATTTAAAAAACGATCATAAATAAGACCCTTTAATATAAAATTCCTTTATTATATAAAGAGAGAAATGAGTTAAAACACTACACATTCCTCTTGTAAAAGATCAATTACAACTAAAAGCATTCATCACTAAATCCATTAGAGTGTATTGTTCACAGTGCCAGATTCACATTCTTTACTGTAATCCATCTTGCAAATGTGATTCAAAAATCACATTCCATAAAAATGTGTGCAACATTGAAAGCGATTAAAGTGCTTAATGATAAATCACGTTTACTGAAAATACAATCTGAGAAGACCATTAAGTATAAAAGAGCACTTTTGATGAATAATGAGGTAAATACAGAACAATAAACCTTAAAGCATTGTTCCCAGAAAATGAGTAAAATCATATCATTTAAATTTACATAACAATACGTTTGAAATGATTTGAGAAGAGTTAATGTTGGTGGGAATTATTCACTACAATAGGATTGTTTTGAGAAATGCAATGTATTGAATAATTTTGGCGAATTTTTTCAGTTGGCTAATGTTGAAATATTTCGAAAGACATCGTTTTTCATCATAATATTGATATTTTGGCATTAAATGTATTATTGTTTGGAATTATATTTAAAATGATTTTATGCACATTTAAAATGTCTATTATTTATATACATTAGTTATATATGTATGTAAGAAACTCAATTGCAAAAAAAATATCTAGACTCAAAAATAACCAATTTAATGCTTTAATAGGTAGTGTAAAATCAAATTGCAATTTGATTTCAGGTTTTTGTGTTTGTTCAATGTATAAAAATCCAAAGCCAGACTTAAATAAGTAAAGCTAGTTTTAAAAAGTTTGTCGAAGTGTAATTTATTCTGACACACAAAAACTTTCAGCTTTAGTTCCCTTAACCTTGACATAAAAATTAGAATAATTATAATTATTATCTCTTTTATAAAATAGAACTGAATAACAAGTTACCCCAATTGAAACGTAAATGTCTTAATGTCTTATAAGAAAAATAATGTCTTATAAGGTCCATCCTGACTCCCAACACCCACTGTGTGTTATTCACTTCTGAACTTGCGTCATTGCTTTGGAAATCGTATAAACTTGTTCATGATTCTATATATCATTAATGGAATTGCCTAGTTAACCGATTTCCACAAAAAACGGAAGGAAAATGAGTCCAGCAGTCTATGAAACTCCTTCCAGATAGCAAAACCTACTCCACCATAACATAAAATAGTCGAAATAGTTGTGTAAATTTTCAATTCTTAAAATGTTTGCACAATAAATTAATCCCACAAAACAAATTCCTCATTAATTAGTACCTAAATATATGTTATAACAAGATTTCTAGATATCATATCAGCGTGTAAAGGGTGAATATTCACAAAGATTTACCTTTTCTATTTGAATCTCCTAGTAACCATTATGAGTTGTAAAATTTATTTTAAAAAGGAATCACTCTATGTTGATTTGCTTAATTTAATTGCCATTTTTATTTTAAAATAAAAACCCTATTAATAATAATAGTGTTCTGGTACATTTTTAAGAACTTTAAAAATATATAAAAGAATGTTTAAGTATATGATATATATTGTGTGTATGCAGGATGATTTTGGGGAAAAAAAAATCTTTCTCGATATATGAGCCCCCTAGCTGTCCTACAATTCTCAGACTACAATGAAAATTTGGTTAGAGTGACAGGATTTCGAAAATTTCAAGTCGCAACACCTACTTTTTTAATGAAATGTGTTCTGCCCAGGAAAAACCATAAATAACGTTGGATCGGCACCTGTATCACAGGCCTGAGACTGAGAAGAAAAGTAAAAACAACCAAAAACAAAGAAAGCAAAACATTTTAATGTTTTTCTCAAATTTTCCTCGGGACCTCCTTCATATGCGATGACACTTTGCATCTAGCAGACGGTGGACAGCACTGAAGCCCTTAGCATGGCAAGAGGACACTGCTAAAAGACCTGACGTGGTCAGTTGAGGTGCAGTTTGTGGATTAAATGCATACACTTTATGCAGATAAATGCTCTGTCTGACTCTGTATGGATTGCAAGATGTATTCCCCAATTGTGAGGTCTTCTGTCGAACCTTTAACACAGAAGTTTGATGGTCGAATTATCTCTTGTTTCTGCCAACGCCTCCTTCCAATGAACTTCTGACTGTGGGGATACCTGAAATCCCAAATTTATGCATTTAATCCACAAACTGCATCTGATTTCAAAGATGCCATCAGACGTCAGGCTCAACAGAATCTTCTTTGCCACGGTGCATTTTGAAGTGTTATCACCATCTACCGTCATCGTGTGTGAATGAAAGGTAAGACCTTTCTGAAACATATTAAACTGTTTTGCTTTATGATGCTTCTCACCTTTATTGGTTTTTTTCACTTTTCATCTTAGTGTGTATAGGTTGGGGCCTGATGGTCGAGTGGCTAGCGCTCAGCCGCTCGGTACCACAGGTTTTGGGTTTGAGTACCGGTGATGCCGTGGAGGTTTGTAGCGGTTCAGAATCCATATTAAGTCGTAGGTCTCGATGTCATATGACCGTAGAGCGTCACAAAGCCCAATCAGACTTCTTCTCACCCACATCATTCCCAAACTATAAAGGGGCAACATAGCTCTAGGCACAGTGATGTGGCGTGGTGTAGCAGTAGTATTAGTAGGATGGGGGTGATTTCTAGATTCTTCTAGGGGGATAATTTAGGCACCGTTACAAAGATAATTTATGTTTCTTACAGTAGAGATCCCATAACAAAATAAATAGTTGCTGCAAATTGAAATTTTTGAAATCGTGTTACTATTACCATAAGTGTTAGAGTTTAATTGTTGTTTTTTTATATGATTCATGATCTCATATTTTAGAATACTTTAAACCAAAATTTCTGTTAATGGCATGATAGCTAGGGACTCATATATCGAGAAAGTGTTTTATAACCACCCTGCATATCGTCGGATCTCTTTAATAAAATATATTTGATTATTTTAAAAAAGAATTCAGAAAGAATAACTTACTAGGAAAATCGTCATGCTCACCTAAAAATATTTTAAATGTAAATAAAGTATTGATTATAAATCAATAAATAATTAGCGTTATTTATTAATATTTTAATATGTATGATAAAATATTAACAATTAACAATTGTCAAAAAAGCAGAAATTATTGCAGATATTGTACTGAATGAACACATAATCCATAATTTATTTATTTTATTGTATAAGAAGTATTAATCAACTTAAAAAAAGAGTACATGCTTATCATTATAAAACTCACATAAATCTAATCAGAATTTTAAGAATGTAAGTAATTTAAAAGGAACAGAGTTCTTTAAATGACTAAAAGGAAGAAAAATTTTAATGATAACAAAAAGAGGAAACCGATAATAACGAACGAATGAAAGCTAATGGTAATAAAAGATGAGTCTAATAATTACAAATTATGACTAACGATAAAAATAAAAGCTAATATATTAATCTAGGAGCTTCTGAGAGTAATTTATGATTTCCATGTGTCCTGCGTTACAAAAAATATTAATTGTTATTTAATATTAACATTAATGATGAAAATTCTTATCAAATAAATAGCTTTGCGCTAAATTTCCTGATGTAGGAAATATTAATGGATGAAATTATTAATTTATTTTATGGATATAAACTAAGTAAATATAAAAACAAATTTTAAAAAGAATAATTTATGTTTCCCAATATGCCCATAAATGCATATTTACAGTAAAGTTATTTAAATTTTTAAAATAAAAGTTATTTTTTATATTATTTTATTTGGAATTTTATATATTTTGCTGATGTAAGTTCAATTAAAATAATAATTATTCAGTTGAAACATAAACAGTAATTATTTAAAATATATCCATATGAAAGCAATTGATAAAAACATTTAATCCATTATTTCAATAATAATAATTATACTCCTTTTAGACTTACCAAACCCAACAGTATAGTCTAAAGCAAAAAAAAAAAAAAAAATATGTCCATTAGTAAAATAGTCTTTCTTAGTCAATTTTTTAATTAAATATTTTATTAAGTACTACATAATGTATTATAAAATATTTACTAATTACACTGATCGGCAATAATTTTATTAAATGGATAACTGTAGCTGCTTCTTATGTACAGGGTGATTATAATTAAAGTCCCACTTTCGAAATGTTGTAAAAAAAGTAAGTATAATCAATTTTAACTGAAGATAGTTGAAGAAGGGGGAAAGTGTATAGCATCAAAGAAAAGTTTAAAAAAAAAAAAAATTCCACCGACTTTTCCCATCCAATTGGTTATGACCTTGCCGTGGTGGATGGGCTTTCCACTCACAGTGTCACAACTTTTGTCTAACTTGGAAGTCATTTTTTCCGTCAAAAAACCGAAACAATCTAGCACATTGAACACTACAGTTGGTTTCATGTGCAAGTCTCGCCAAATACGTTGTCATTTTGATTCAAACTATCGTTGTCAGCCGAATTCCTTTCTTTATGCGCCTACAGCGTCATCTATTCAAACACATGGAAATATTTTCTGATGCCCTACCGTTTTCCTTACTTCAAATATCTTCAGTTCAAATTTGAACTCATTGTGACGAATTTTGGGACATTAAGACGATTTTTTTGTATTTATTATTATTATTTTTTTTTTCAGCATTCTGAAAGTGGGACTTTAATTATAATCACCCTGTACTTTGATACGCTAAAGCAGAATATAACCCACAACTGCTACCAACCGGGATCAGTGTTTCTGCGATATTACTTATACTAATAAATATATATAGTTCACAGATAACAAAGTGTCTAGTTTGACATAATTCTATGGGCGTCTGGTTTTATTAAAAGAATGTGGTTGACAACAATGTGTGATGATATAGATGCCAATAAAGATATCAAATACACGCCAGACCTGTTAAAAGAAGTCTGGCGAACTTGAAGATCTCGGCACGTAGTTTGCGCGAGTCACTTCCGTTTAGTTTAGACCTCCGTGTCGAGTTTGAAAGGTGTTTATATTAATTTATAGTGACATACCTCGTCTTTACTTTGCTTTCAAGTGTTTTATTGTTGAACCAACAGATTTTTTTCTTTTGAAAAACATCCAAACAATTCTTTTTATGTATGGTGAACTAAGTCTCAAAAAAGGAATATTACTCCCTTGATTAATAAAAAAAGTGCATGAACTTTATTTGGGATGTCAAATGGGTGACGAGGACAAATTTTGGGCCCCTCATAGTTACTTGTGTAACATTACTTAGTAATTGACTTAAGGGAAAGTTGATACATATTCCATTTGCAATACCAATGGCATGGAGGGAACTAAAGAACCACTTTCTGGGATGTTATTTCTGCATGTAATAAATTTCTGGAATAAAAGCAAGATTTCGTTTGGCTTGTCTCTCTACAGTCACGGCGCACACTTTACGCTAAATAGACTGGGATCTATAGTTTAAAGTGAATCACGCAAACATAATTGCCAAAACCAAGATTCGAACTTGAAGTCTTTGGTACCAAAGGCCATAGCTCTAGCCAATTGCCCATTGAGTGAGTTAGGAGACTGTCATGATCCTAAGGAGGTTGTTTGTAGAAACCACAAAAATCAGTTTAAAAAAGCAATTATTCTCCATATTGGAAATAAGAAACCTTTGATTCTTTATGCCTATTCAGCTTTTATGGAAGACTTACAATAATGAAGATTTGGCTATTGAAGATACAATACCAACAAACATTCTTGAAATAGTTACAGTTATTTGAAAGTTGCAACCAACATTTTTGTTAGTCCAACAACAAGAACTTTATTTTGGAGGAAAAGTTATTAACATAACATAATTAAATATATAGAACAATTAAATTCACATTTGTTGGAACTAAAAAAAAAAATATAAATATTTCTTCTGAAAATCGTTGTAGGATAGTAGACATTTCTCCCCATTCTTGTCACAGCATAAGTGTAGTAATAACCAAAAGAAAATATTATTGCTAGAAACCGCTAAGTTATCACCATATGTGGTGACCAGTAAAAAGTCACGTGAGGAGTTTGTTTACCTCAAACTGGCAACCCTGATTAGCGTTCTATTATCTTACTAATTAACAATTTCAATCAAGTTGTTGTTGTTTCTTATCCCACTTGGTAAACAACAGCATTTAGATCAAATCCAAGAACCCGTGTGGTCTCATGGTTGGAGTGAAAGGGGGCAGCTTCAGTTGTGATGGAGCACCCTAGGTAGAAGTCTGACTTGGATCCAACGTTCTACGATCATATTAGACCGAGACCTATAGTTTAAAGGGGATTCCGGGAAACCCTGCAAATAGTCTTGGCACTGAACCTGTGGTACTGAACTGCCCTAGAATTACTGGCATCAATAAGTTTATGATTTCCATTTTGTGTCTAGGTGTTTCTTTTGAGTCTAGCTACATTTGTATTGTTGTCATTATTGTCTAGCATCGACAAATCATATTGTCTGATTTAAATTTCAGGTTTTCTTTCAATAGGACAGGAATATACATGGCATATGTGTTCTGAAAGACGCCGCTTATATGTCTACATCTGTGTGCTTATTTATAGGAAATAATGTTAACTAACTGAGGTGATGCTACTTAATATAACATTTTTATGCCAGGATAAAAACAAAAAAGTAAATGAAAAACTTTCTTGTTGCCTTTTTTTTAATGTGTATTCAACATGATATATTATATTAACAATAACCTAGTATAAATAATGCAGTGTTGAAAAGTTATTTAATATTGTTAATGCTACCTCTGGGGTAGAGTTGAGCTAAAAATGTGTAATAACAAATAATTATTTACTATCAAAATTTATATTTGATCCAAATCTTTGTTATTTTTATAAATCAATAAAATAAAATAAGTAAAATCAATATGCTTCTTTTTGTATTAGTGTGTATTTAACATGCTTTATTATATTAACACACACAATATAGTGCATAAATAATATTTTAGTATAATTAATGCACTGTTGAAAAGTTGTTTAACATTGTTACTGCTTACCTCTGGTTGCAATATCACATAAAATGTGTAGTACCAAATATATTATTTGATATCTAAACTTTATATTTAATATAAACCTCAATTATTTTTAAATTAATGAAATAAAATAAATATCCTTCTTCTTCTTTTGTTTTAATGTGTATTTAACGTGGTATATTGTATAAGCACACACAATATATTGTATAAATAATAATCTAAATAATATTCTTATAAATAATACAGTGTTGAAAAGTTGTTTAACATTGTTATTCCTTACCCCTGGCAGCAGTTTGAGCTAAAAATGTGTAATAAAAAAATATTATTTAATATCTAAACTTTATATTTAATCTAAATTTTGATTATTTTATAAATGAATAAAATAAAAATAAATGAAATTCTTATTTTTTTGTTTGTTTTAATGTGTATGTAACATGGTATACTGCATTAAAATACAAACTGTACTGAATAAATAATATTCTACTATAAAAAATACAGTGCTGAAAAATTATTTAATATTTTTATTACTTATCTCTAGCTGCAGTAGCAGCTAAAGTGATGGTGTAAAAAAAAAATATTATTTATTATCAATGCTCCATATTTAATCTAAATATTTATTGTTATTTTATAAATCAATAAAATATCATAAATGAAATTATTATGATTATTATTTGCTTTTTAATATAGATTGAATATTGTATATTATATTAATACACACACTCTACAGTATAAATAATACAATGCTAAAAAGTCGTTTATTATTGTTATTGCTCACCCTTGGCAGCAGTTTCACCTAAAAATATGTAATAATATTTTTATTAAATTTCCAATCTTCATACTTAATCAAAATATTTATTATTTTACAAATAAATAAGATATATGAAATACTTTTTTTTTTTTGTTTTAATGTGTATTTCAACATAATATATTTTATTAGCACACACAATTTACTGTATAAATAATAATGTAGTATAAATGATGCAGTGTTAAAAAGTTTAATATTGTTATTGCTTACCTCTAGTTGCAGTTGGAGCTAAAAATATAATAACAAAAATAATAATATCCAATATATAATAATATCCAAACTTTATATTTAATCTAAATCTTTATTATTTTATAAATCAATGAAATATCCACATGCTTCTTTTTTTGTCTCAATGTGTATTTAACATGGTATATTATATTAGCACACCCAGTATATTGTAAAGTTGAAAAAGTTTACACGTATATTTTATGTTGAAAAGTTGTATAATCTGGTTTTGCTTAACTCTGACTGCAGTAGCAGCTAAAATGCGAAATAACAAAAATATTATTTAATATAAATGCTTCACATTTAGTCTGAATCTTTATTGTTACTTTATAAATCAGTAAAATAAAATAAATGAAATTATATATTTGTCTTAATATGCATTGAATACGTTATATTATATTAACACACACACTTTACTGTATAAATAATAATCTAATAAGAATAATACAATGCTATTTAATATTGTTATTGCTTACCCCTGGCAGCAGTTTCACCTATAAATGTGTAATAAAATTTTTTTCCTAAATTTCCAATCTTAATTAATTTATAAATCAATAAAATAAGTAAAATTTTATACTTCTTTTTTTTTTGTCTTAATTTCTGCTTAACAAAAAGTATATTATTTTAACAAACGCAATAAAGAGAAAAAAAGTATAATCTATTATAAATAATGCAGTATTGAAAAGTAACTTAATATTGTAATTGCTTACCTCTAGCTGCAGTATTAGCTACAGAAATGAATAATAAACTAATAAAAAATATAATTTAATATCAATATTTAATATTTAATTTAAATATTTATTATTATTTTGTAACTCAATAAAATAAAAAAAAAATTAAATTGTTATGATTCTTTATTTGTCTTTATATACATTTAATATCGTATATTACTACTGTGTCCAAAAAAGAAGACCCATTTTCAATTTAAAATTCCCGAGGCTTAAGGAATTTGATTTTTTTCTTTCTTAGGTTGCTAGCACTGTTATTGACATCTGTGTGAAATTTGATGTCAAAATATTCATTAGTGTTTCAGTTACGCTGAACTTTGTGACACGCTAAAACTGATTCCTGCGATTTTTAAATGTCTGAATTAATTGAGCGAAGAACTTGTATTAAATTTTGTTTGCGGAAACATATCTAATGTTGCAGAAGGCATTCGATGAGAGCATTCCTAAATCGGAAAGAAATGTTTAGAAGAATTCAAAGAAGGCAGAGAACGTGTTGAAGACGAGGAGCCCTCTGGTCAACCATTAACCTAAGCCGATGAAGCTCACGTCAGGAAAATTAAAGATTTGATGCTTGCAAACCGTCGATTTACAATTTGAGACCTTGCTGCTGATGTTGGAATTTCAAAAGAATCGGTTAATTCCATTTTGGGTCTCAAACGTGTCAAATCTCGATCTGCGAAAACACTGAATTCGCCAACTCCCACTGCATTGATTCTTCGTAACGTTTTTGCCAAAAAGAAACCCATATCGTTCCACAACCACCGTATTCATCACTTCTGGGTATTCCCTAAACTCAAAAGACCACTCTGGGAACACCGTTTTGGGTCGATTGAAGAGTTTCAAAGTGAATCGCCGCGCGACTTTTTAGCATACATTGAGGATTGGAAGAAAAGTCCGCATAAGTGCATTGTGTCCGGAGGAGATTACTTTGAAGGTGATGAAATAAATTTGAAAAAAATAAATAAAGAGCTTTTTGAAAAAAATAAATAATTGGTCTGATTTTTTGTGCACAGTAGTATTACATTACCGCATACGCTCTACAGTATAAATAATAGTGTTGAAAATTTGTTTAATATAGTAAATGCTTACCCTGGCTGCAGTTTCAGCTAAAAATGTTTAATAACAAAAATGTTATTTAATATCAATACTTTAAATTTAATCTAACAATTTACTATATTTATAAATTTATAAAATAAATTAAATTAAATTCTTATACTGCTTTTTTTTTTGTCTTAGTGTATATTGAACATGGTATATTATATAAACACACACAATATATTGCATAAAGAATAATTTAGTATAAATAAAACAATGTTGAAAAAAGTTATTTAGTATTATTATTTCTTACCTCTAGCTGCAGTTGGAGCTAAAATGTATTAACAAAAATTTGATTTAATATTAATAATTTATTTGATTAATATAATGTAATAAAACATATTTAACATTAAAAATAAAATATCTTTATTATTAAACAAATAATTTATATAATATTTGTCATATTAAATCTTTATTATTTTATAAATCTATAAAATAAAATAAATGAAAGTACTATACTATTTTTTGTTTTAATGGGTATTTAACATGATATATTATATTAAGACCCACACTCTACTGAATAAATAATAATGTGGTATAAAAATTCACAATGCTGAAAAGTTGTTTAATATTTGTATTGCTTACCTCTGGCTGTAGTTACAGCTAAAATGATGTAATAAAAAAGTTTATTTAATATCAATATTTCAAATTTAATCTAAACTTTTATTATTTCATAAATCAATAAAATAAAATAAAATAAATTATTATGCTTCTTTTGCTGTCTTTATGTGTATTTAACATGGCATATTATAGTAAGACACAGCATACTGTACAAATAAATGATATTCAAATATAATTCATACAATGGTGAAAAAATTGTGTAATATTGTTATTGCTGAACTCTGGCTGGAGTTGTAGTTAAAATGATGTAATATCAATATTTATATTTAATCTAAATATTTGTTATTTTTATAAAAAAATGAATGGAATTCTTATTTTTTTTTGTCTTAAAGTGTATCATGGTATATTATATTAACACACAAAATATGCATCATAAATAATTATGTAGTATAAATAATAATGCAGTATTGTAGTAAATAATGCAGTTGCAGCTAAAAATAATTAATGACAAAAATTCTATTTTAATATTAAAGTTTTATATTTAATCTAAAACTTTATTATTTTACAAATTAAATTACATAATTTATAAATTTTTATTTAAAATTAAAAATAAAATTCATAGATAACAAATACAAAATTATTTAACTGAATTTTAATATTAAATAAAGATTCAAATAAAAAATAAATAGTATACTTGATGTAAATAAGAAGAAAAAGTGAAATTACTTGCTAGCATTTTTATTGATGGAATTCTAAATTATTATATACTGATTTATTATTTTTTTTTGTGTGTAATAGTAATTATAAATTACGAAGAATAAAGACATGCTTAATTTGTATTGAAAAAATTATTTACATTATAAGGTGTTTTTTTAGAAAAATTCTATTTTATTAGTTGAAAAGAAAAAACATTTCAATACGTAATGTGTATATTTGACAATAACTTAATTAATATATATTTCGTTAGTTTTCATATATATATATATAGGTTATAAATTGATAGCTATTAAATTTCATCATCAGTAGCGCCACAGCCCTTTGGTGGCCCAAGACCATCTGCCTATTGGCAGATTCCTAGACAGAGGATGCTTTATTTTTTAAGGGGTAAGGTTTTCAGTACTACGCCCAACGCTCTACAGTCATATTAGACCTGGACCTTCGGTTTAAATTGAATTCCGAACCTCTACAAACATCCATTGCACCGCCAGGACTCGAATCCGAAACATGTGCCCCAAAGAGCCAGAGCACTACTAAATTTTGTAAATTTTAATTTATACAACTATAAATTAATAAAAACCCATAATATAAATTTAATATATTTAATAAAAAAATTAATTTTAATAATAAATGAAATTAAAAAACTATTCTGTATAAAATAAAAACGAGTTGATTTATTAAATATGAAATGTATATACATTATTCAAACAAAATTGTTATTCAGTGTTATTTATTTCATTTATATATTCACAGTATATTTTTTTGATGAATGTTACTTATTTCCTCATTTATATGTCTTCAATTTTACACCCTAAAAAAAAGAAAATGTCAATATCATTCCGCTGTGTGCTTTATCTGGTGATCAAATTAGCTAGATTTCCACTGGGACATATCGAATTGAGTGATCATTCTAAAGGCTAAATATATATATACATATATTACTGAATCATTTTTCAACTGAGTGATTATTTTGACCGGTCTGTTTTCTATTTTTTTTAATAAGTTAATCTTCTCTGAATGAACTGTTTCTGCACTAATGCTTGCCTTCGAGAAAAAAAAAAGAAGTCTTTTTATTTGTTTATATTTTGTTTTTTGTATGGGCAGTTTTTGTATGAGATATACTTAATTTTACAATTTTTAAAAATATTTTCATAAAATTAATTTAACTTTTAGAAATCTAAATGTCAAAATTTAATATGCTACATCAAAAACGAAATATGTTGCATTTACTCTATTTCAATCCTGGAAATTTTGAACTATATACACATATATACATATATATAATGCATATATATATATATATATATATATATATGTAGTATATATATATATATATATATGTGTAGTATATATATATATATATATATATGTATATATATATATATATATATATATATATATATATATATATATATATATATATATATGTATATGTATATAGTTAGGCCCCGTGTGTTATGAATCTTTTATTATGTTAGCACACTACTTAATAAGAAGCCATATATTTTGCAATCAATATATCAATCCAAGTTTATTGGTATAATATACAATGTTTCATGTCATATAAGGATAATACCATCAATAATATATACCATATAAACGAAAATTGTTAAGTTACCTGGCTTATTCTCTTCACCTGTAATATAAAAAAAAAACATTGTTTTATTATGTAATTGATTAATAAACATCACATTAAACTTCATTAAAAAAAAAAGATTCCCTTTTTCAGTAGATAAATTATAAAAATCATTCAATGATGTAAAAAAAGGCAATTATAAATTTTATAATTCAATGTTTATTTATCGGAAAGTTTTTATTTTACACATTATTTATTAAATGTTGAAAGTTATAAATTTTTGTTTTTGTATATTTTTCTAAAAGCAAAAGAACGTGGAGTAAATTTAGTAAATTTATCAAAGTTAATGAAATAAAAGTACTAAAAATATTTATTAATGAAAAAAACAACACTTTTCTTGGGATATTAATTATATACTCATTAAATAAAAAAATGAGATTTTAAGAATAATTAGATCATTTGTCTACAATCTAAGATAGTAAAGGTTTAGGAGATGCAATATACACACACACATATTAGTATTAATATACACACACACATATTAGTATTAATACACATACACACACACACATATTAGTATATATATATATATATATATATATATATAACGGAGTCCCATTTTGAGTCTAAGCTATCCAGGGATCCACACACACACACACACACATATATATATATATATGTATAGAATAAAAACGCATCAGCTTCGATATGTTTAATATTAGAAAAGTTAAAAACAAACATAATATAGGAGAAAAATTATTTTTAATTCAGGATATATAAAATGACATTTTCAAGAGTTACAGTGCGTGTTTTTAATATAAATTTTGATTTCCATAAAATAATGAGCATTTTAATGATGCTAAAGGTTTTATAAATTAAAGATTTATAAATATTAATGCATGTTTTCATATTTCTCTTATGTATCATTGAATAAATAAATATATAATGAAATAATTATGTTATTTTCATTAATTAATATTATATTAATAGGAAAATAATTGATTTAATATAATACTTGAATAATAAGTGTCACTTTAATTAATTTTCTTGTTTCTTAATAAATTTCTACAAGTTATAAAAATGTACGAGAAATTTAAAAATAATTAATTAAATTTATTACATATTATATAAGTTATATAAGTTTATAGGCTTTATAACTGTTAACTATTGATACTTAACCACTAAAATTTTTAAAAAATAATTGTTTGATGGAAATGTTGTGCAAATGTTTATCTATGAAAAAAAGTGTTTCAAAATTGTTTAATTTAATGTACAAAACATTGTAAAAAAACTTGAAAAAACTGGAGAAAAAAAAGTATGCAAATTAATAACAATTAATTTACAGGGGGGTTAATTAAAATTCCACTTTCAAAATGCTGTAAAAAAAGACCCTTTGTTAATACACGGAGAAACTATTTTTGATGCCGTACCGTTACAATGAGTTCAAATTTGAACTAAAGATACTTGAGGAAGGAAAAACAATACGGCATCAAAAAAAGTTTCACCAATTTTTCCTATCAATTCGATACGACATTGCCGTGGTGGAAGGGTTTTCGGCTCACAGTGTCGCAACTGTTTAATGGCTTGGAAGTCATTTTTTTTTTTCAGTCAAAAAACTGAAACATTCCAGCACATTGAACACTACGGTTGGTTTAATGTCCAACTCATGCCAAATACATTGTCATTTCTATTCAAATTATTATTAGAAGCCGAATTCACTTTCCTTACGCCACTTACAGCAACATCTATTAATATATTTTCAAACTGGTTTTGGATGTCGTTTCGATTCAAACTATCACTGGCAGTCGAATTCAAATTCTTTTTATGACGCTTACAGCGCCCTCTGTTAATACATTTTGAAACTATTTTTGATATGTACCGTGTCCCCCTCTTCAAGTATCTTCAGTTCACATTTAAACTTATTGTGATGAGTTGTTCTTTTTCTACAGCGTTTTGAGTGTGTGACTTTAATTTTAAACACCCTGCATTTCTACGTCATAACATGAAAAATATAAATGCTTTAAGCATCCATATAATTATTAAAAAATAAATATTTTAAGATCTTGTTGGAAAAAAATTCTTCTTTGTTAAATTTATTTTCAATGTAAATTTTTTTTCATCGTCCTCAAGAATATTTGATAAGTAAGAATAGTTTGTCGTTAAATATAAGAAAAATATAAGTGTTAGTTTAAAAATCAAGAAGATATTTAATTGTGTTGCCAATACTGTAAAGTATAATTCTCACACGTTCAATAAAAAAATAAGACAAATAATTAAAAATACCTTGTGGATTTGGAGCACCTGGAAAAAACAATAATAATGATTCAGATTATTTTTTTTGTATTCTATATTCATTTAAAGATATGACATAAAAAAAATATTAACAAAAAGGATCAAATATGGAAAAAATGATGAAAGTAATGATTTAAATAACAAAGAAGACTCCAGTAATGTAACATGCGTTCCATGGGTTTCCATCAAAGAGGAAAGAATAACATTAAATGTTTTTACGGAATTTCATAGAGCAAATTAGCAACTTGGAAGAAGAAGAATTTTCTGCTCTTTATAGCTTAAATAATGTTATAGATAAAGAACGATCGAATTGTCTACAGCAAAAAAAAAGTAATAAATAAATATATAACTGACTTTTTAATACATAAAATTTTTAATTTTTAAGGTTGTTTCGGAATTATTTTGATATTTTATTGTAGTACATAATATAACTTTTGAGTTGCAAATAAACATGTTTATTACCTCTGTAACTTGAATTTTTTTTATTTTAACTCTCTAACTCAAAATAAAGAATCTAAAGAATCTACAAGTCAAATATTTCCTTACAAAATCTGCGTAAGGCGAAATCCTCCATAAGTCGAAAATTCTATAACTCGAATTATTTGGCATCTCCCTTGAAGATCGACTTACAGAGGTTCTACTGTATATATATATATATATACATATGTATATACATATATATAGTTAGGCCACATGTGTTATAAATATTTCTTATGATAGCCCACTACATAATAATAAGCCATATATTTTGGAATCAATATATCAATCCAAGTTTATTTTATGTTATTCAATGTTTCATGTCATATAAGGACAGTAATATATTATACATAAACAAAAAAAATTTAAAGTTACCTAGCATATTCATTTCAACTGCAATACAAAAAAAACAATGTTTCATTATGTAATAGATTAATAAACATAAAATTAAATTTCATTAAAAAAAAGATTCCCTCTTTCAATAGATAAATTATTGAAATCATTCAATGATGTAGAAAAAGGTAATTATAAATTTTATAGGCTTTTAATATTTATTTATCGGAAAGTTTTTTTATTTTGCACATTATTTTTAAATGTTGAAAGTTATTAATTTTTTTTGTATATTTTTCTAAAAGCAAAAGAACGTAGTTGTCAGAAAATGTATCAAAGTTAATGAAATAAAGTACTTAAAATATTTCTTAATGAAAAAACAACACTTTTTGGGGATATTAATTATGTATTCATTATATAAAAAAATAAGAATTTAAGAAAATTAGAACAATTGACTACAATCTAAGATATTATGATATATACACACAAATATCAGTATGAATATATAGGACTGTCACGACTGTTGAATGACTTGGAATCAATTTTTTCCTTCAAAAAACTGAAACAATCCAGCACACTGAACACTACAGTTGGTTTAATGTGCAACTCATGGCAAACACATTGTCATTTCGATTCAAACTATCACTGGCAGTCGATTTCCCTTTTTCTTTATGCCGCTTACAGCGCAATCTGTTAATACACTTTGAAACTACTGTTGATGCCGTACCGTTTCCCCCTTCTTCAAGTATCTTCAGTTCACATTTAAACTCATTGTGACGAGTTGTTCTTTTCTACAGCATTTTGAGTGTGTGAATTTAATTATAAACACACTGTATTTCTACGTCATAACATAAAAAAAAATATAAATGCCTTAAGCATCCAGATAATTATTAAAAAATAAATATTTTAAGATCTTGTTGGAAAAATTCTTCTTTGTTAAATTTATTTTCAATGTACATTTTTTTCATCGTCCTCAACAATATTTGATAAGTAAGAATAGTTTATTGTTAAATATAAGAAAATTTAAGTCCTTATTTAAAATCAAGAAGATATTTAATTATGCTGTCAATACTGTGAAGTATAATTTTCACAAGTTCAATAAAAAAATAAGACAAATAATTAAAAATACCTGGTGGAGTAAGGACCACCTGGAAAAAACAATAATAATGATGGTCAAATTATTTTTTCAATTCCTTCTATTAGCTCACACTCTCCCTATATATTTCTTGTTCAAATTTTCAATTGTTCATAAAATGCTTTTTATTCATCCACTCAAGTTCAAATGCATTTTTTTTTTTTTTTTTTTGAGTTTGTAGTGGATGACACTTGATGTTATTTCTGTTTTTTTCAAATATTTATTCATTCATTAAATTAAATTAATTAATTATATTTTTTTAGATTTAAATTGCATATATCTACCAATAGATGGCACCAAATAAATTTAAAAAAATTGATTTAAATTATTTATATAGGACTTTCTGCAATATAGTGGAAAAAAATAGGAATTGACTTAAATTTTTTATATTACTTGCTTACAGCATTTTGAAAGTGGGGCTTTAATTATAATTCACCTATACATTAATTAATCTTCTAATTTTTCTTGCACATTACTTCTTCTGAATCAACATGTTTTTGAATGAATCTTACAAATTTGATTTGATTATAATTTTTTTAATGAAATATTACCTTGTAGCTGTGGTGGTGGTTGTTGTTGCTGTGCTGGAAAACGTTAAAAAAAATATTTACATTATAAAAAAAAAAAAATATCGTCATAAGAAAATTATTCATAAAAAAAAAAAAAAAAAAACATTAACATAACGATCAAATACATAAAAAATGTATCTCGAATTTTCATCCCGACTAAATAAAAATAAATAATACAAGTAAATTTGATAAAAAAATTTTTTAAAATTTTAAAATTTTTTAAAATTTATTTTATATGCATAGGTACTACAAAAATTCATAATTTGAAAATAATTCATTGCTGTAATTGAAAAAAAAAAAATCGAATTAAATTATTAATGACTATATAATGAAATTAATACTATGGGACAACAATACATTTGTAATTTAATTAGTTCTTAAATTTTAATTTAATTTTAAATTTAAAATAATGTATCTATTAGAATAAAAATAATTTATTTATTATATTATATAAAATAATTTATTGACAATAAATGTAAATATATCCTTTTAAGTTAACTTCCGTAATCTATTCTAACATTTTAAAGTGTAAATTTGAGATTTAAAATTTTATTGTTGTTGCTATAATGCAGCTGGCAATACAGAGACAATTAATATTTATGCCATGAGAAAGGACTGAAGCGCTATGTCTAATTGACCCGTATCTACAAAGGGGCCAAGTGTAGCTTGAAGGTAGGCTAGAGAATCTAGCAACACTGCCCAGCAACGCTCGACGATCTTGTTAGACCGGGACTTACGGTTTAACATAAAAATTCGTAATTTGAAAATAAATTATTTTCTGAATAGAGAAAATATCGAACTTTATTATTAATCATAATATAATGAAATTAATGCAATAGGACAACAATACTTTTAAAACTTAACTAGCTCTAAATTTTAATTTAATTTTAAATTTAAAATAATATAAATGAATAGTTCTTTTTTAAGTTTAATTCTTTAATTGTTCATGGCTTTTTTAAAGTGTAAAATTGAGGTTTAAAATGTAATTGTAAATGCTTTACAATGACACAAATATGAATGAATCTCATAAATAGGCTTCAGAGTTTATTAACTTACTTTTATTTGGCTCTTTTTTTTTTGAGTGATTGTTAAAGGATTTCATTTACTTTGAAAAGCACTCCTCATTTGTTAAAAAGTGTTTCCCGTGTGCATGAATTTAAATTTTTTAATTCACCTTTCGGAAATTGAACCAATGGACAAAATAGGTTAGCATTTATTAATTTTATTATTTGATTAATTTAAATATTAATATCATTATCCATTTTAATGTTGATTATTTATATAATTATTTATTTTAATACTACAGTAGATAAGTTGAAAACCTCAAAACTCGAAAAATTTTTTGTTCCTTCCCTTCAAGCCCCCAAACTCCATTATTCGAAATTTCAACCCTCTATAAGTAGAAATAATGAGTCAATTCCCCAAAAATTATTTTGGTATATATTTTCCTTCCGTAACTCGAAAAAAAAAATTGACCCTTTTGTATCTCGGACATTAGCAATGTTTTATTTTACAATCTTTACAACTCGATCAATGGAAAAATTATTTCAAAATTATTTTGTTTTGTTATTGTAGTGCGTAATGTAACTTTTAAGTTGCAAATAAACATTTTTTTTATTACGTCTGTATTTCAATTTTTTTTTTATTTTTTCTGTTGAATATTTATTTATTTTACCTCTTTAACTCAAAATAAATTAGAAAGAACGTAAACCTCTACAAGTCGAATATTTCCTTACAAAATCGAAATCTTCCATAAGTCGAAAACTCTATAACTCGAATTATTTGGCGTCTCCCTTGAAGTTCGACTTACAGGTTCTACTGTATTTATTAATATTATAATTGATTTTTAATCTCTTCTTTCGTGAACTTTGGGGCAGCCGTTAGGAAGTAATGGGGAGTCATGAAATTATCATGAGGTTATAATGCAAAATTCTGATTCCATGATAAAATTATGTTTTTGTACAAAAAATAATGCTTATAAACACTTGTAAATTCAATAAAATAAAATAATTTTAATTAATGTTCCCATTGTATAAAATTTCTGAATTACTTTATTAATAAATAAAATATATCATGAAATTAATATTTATTAACGAAAATAATAATTAAAATATTACCTCCCTAGCCATGGCCGCAGCTGTAAACAAAATAAGTAAAAAAATTAATTTAAATTATAAGGCGTTTTTTAAAAGAAAAAAAAATTGAAAAAAAAAATTTAAAAAAAAAAAGTTAAAAAAAAAAAAAATTTCAATACGTAATGTGTATATTTGATAGTAAATTAATCAATATATATTTCGTTAGTTTTTCAACTATATATCGGTTATATACTGACAGCAATTAAATTTATTAAATTTTAATTTATACAACTAAGATTTAATAAAACCTATAATACAAATTTAATACAATAAATAAAAAAATTAATTTGAATAATAAAGGAAATAAATAAATTTATTGTGACAATTAAAAATGAGTTGATTTATTAAATATGAAATGCATATACGTTATTCAAACAAAATTGTTATTTAGTGTCATTTATTTCATTTACATCTTCAGCATTTTCTTATGAATGCTATTTATTTTCCTTATCTTCAATTTTTACTTCGTAAAAAGAAAATGTCAATATCATTCCGCTCTGTACTTTTATCCGACGATCAAATTAGCTAGATTTCCACTTCGGGACCTATCGAACAGTTTTTTTTTTTTTTGTTTTTTTTTTACTGAGTCATTTTGAATTGGTGTTTATTTTGCCCGGTCTGATTTCATTTTTCTTAATTAGTAATCTTCTCTAAATGAACTGTTTCTGCACTAATGCTCTCGTTAGAAGAAAAACCTTTTTATTTGTTTACAATTTTACATTTTTGTATGGGCAGTTTTTTTTGCATGAGATATACTTAATTTTACAATTTTTAAAAATATTTTCATCAAATGAATTTAAATTTTAGAAATCTTAAATGTCAAAATGTAATATGCTACATTAGAAATGAAAACATGTTGCCTTTACTCTATTTTAATTATGGAAATTTTGAACTATATATAATATATATATATATATATATATATATATAGTTAGTTAGCCACGCGTGTTTTAAATATTTTTTTGTGATAGCACACTGCTTAATAATAAGCCATATATATTTAAATCAATATATCAAACCAAGTTTATTAGTATTGCATTCAAAAGTTTCATGTCATATAGGAATTGTAATATATTACATATACAAAAAAATGTTAAGTTACCTGGCATATACTGTCCTGTAATATAAAAAAAGTTATTTTATTATGTAATATGTACTAAACTATATCTATATATAATAATATAACATTTGTATATTTTATATATATATATATATATATATATATATACATAAATATATATATATATATATATATATATATATATATATATATATATATATACACAAATATATATACATACATATATACATATATATATATATATATTATTAAATAACTATATATAACAAACATATATATACATATAATACATACAGGACACATATATATATATGCATATATAATATAAAATATGCCTATGTAATATATATATATATATATATATAAAAAGCTATACATACATAGTTAGGCCACATGCGTTATAAATATTTTTATGATACACTGCTTTATAATCCATATATTTGGAATCAATATATCAAACCAAGTTTATTGGTATTGTTTAGTTTCATGTCATATAAAAGGACAGTAATATATTACATATAAACAAAAAATGTTAATTTACCTGCCATATACTGTCCACCTGTAAAATAAAAAAACGTTATTTTATTATGTGATATGTAATAAAACTATATATATATATATAGTTTATTACATATCACATAATAAAATATCGTTATATATGCATATATATGCATATATTATATAAATATGCCTATGTAATATATATATATATATATATATATGCGTTATAAATATATAGTTAGGCCATATGTGTTTTTAAATATTTATGATAGCAAACTTTTTAATAATAAGCCCTATATATTTGGAATCACTATATCAAACCAAGTTTATTAGTATTGCATTGAAAGTTTCATGTCATATAAGGTCAGTAATGTATTACATATAAAACAAAAAATGTTAAGTTACCTGGCATATACTGTCCACCTGTCATATAAAAAAACGTTCTTTTATTATGTAATATGTACTAAATTATATATATATATATACTTATGTATATATATATATATATATATTATATACATACATAAGTATATATATATATATATATATTATATATATATATATATATATATATATAAATGTATATTTATTAATATATATATATATATATATATATTATATATATATATATATATATATATATATTTATACATATATGCATATATATACATACATACATATACATACATATAAGCCATATATTTTTGAATCAATATATCAAAAAAAGTTTATTAGTATTGTATTCAAAGTTTCATGTCATATAAGGACAGTAATATATTACATATAAACAAAAATGTTAAGTTACCTGGCATATACTGTCCACCTGTAATATAAAAAAAAGTTCTTTTATTTGGTAATATGTACTGAACTATATATATATACATATATTATATAAATATACATACATATATATACATATACACTCATGTCCATAAATTAAGGATAATGATGTTCACGCAAAGAAAGAGACAGAAGCAAAAACAAATCTGTCTTATTTGTGAAGTCTATTTATTAAACAAAAAGGTAAAGAGCAAAAAAAGATGCTATATGTTTGACATAATTAATAAAAATTGCGATTTTTACTCCCTGGAGCAAATTTCAAAAACAACCTATATACAAAAAACATTATAACATGGTTAGTATGATGATTAATATGGAATTTATGTCTCCCGGACGATGCAATACAGGCCTTACAACGCCTAGGCATGCTGAGTATCAAATTATCAATCTGATCTTGGGGAATATTACACCACTCATCAAGCAATGCCCTCCGATGTTCCGGGTTGACAGGTGAGGGGATTGACAAACAAAATTGTCGGCCGCGGCATATCCCACACATGCTCTATTGATTCAAGTCCGGTGAGTATGTTGGCCAATCTATACGGGTAATATCCTCCAATTGAAGGCATTCGTCTACAATGTTTGCACGGTGAGGACGGGCGTTGTCATCCATAAACAGAAATTCAGCACCCATGTCGCCCCAAAAACAAACATACATGTTGTTCCAGAATGGCATCCCGATATGTGGCCTGTCATCGTTACACTCTGAATATGCAGGTCAGTTCTGGAACTAAGAACAATTCTCCCCCAAAACGAGCCATCCTTGCCCCCACCGTAACGGTGTCGTTCAATGGTGTTCTCTTGGTGGTAACGGGTAATTCGGCGCTCTCCATATGAAAGTCCGGCGAGAATCAGACTGCAACTAAACCCGACTTCGGAAAAACATCACACAAGCGCCACTGTGTCGGTGTTCACATTGCATGCTCTTACTACAGGTTAATCGCAGGCGACAGTGAGTTGCGAAGTGGAACACATCTGACAGGCCTACGAGCATATAGACCATGTGCCCTGCTGCCTGTACACGGTCTGCCTTGAAACTGTCGTACCGGTAGCTGAAGAGAGCTGACGAGACAGGTCTGATGCGGTGCTCCGTCTGCTTCTTTTTGGCAGTAACTGCTAAATACCGGTCCCTCATTCGGCGTTGTAACTCGTGGGGGCGACCTGTGCTGTAACATCTCTACCCACATTACCATCATCTTGGAATCGTTGCCAAAGCCTGGCGATGACACTCTGGGCGATTCCAAGTTCCTTGATACTTCCAGCTGGGGTAATGTCCAATATTCCAGTCGTCCGATAATTCTACCACGTAAAAAATCATCCAAATACTTCCTTTGTGCCATAACTTTGCGGTTATTGTAATCTCCAAAGTGCTTTTGTGCTGCTAGG